>QXTE01000014.1:17502796-17716661 GCA_003942145.1 Platysternon megacephalum | reverse complement strand
GGGCTGGAGCAGGGGGTTGGGGTGCAGGAGGGGGCTCTGGGATGGAGCAGGGGGTTGGGTGCAGGAGGGGGCTCCGGGCTGAAGCAGGGGATTGGGGTGCGGGAGGGGGTGCGGGATCTGGGAGGGAGTTTGGGTGCCGGAGGGGGCTCTGGGCTGGAGCAGGGGGTTGGGTTGCAGGAGGGGGCTCCGGGCTGGAGTAGGGGGTTGGGTGCAGGAGGGGGCTCCGGGCTGAAGCAGGGGATTGGGGTGCGGGATCTGGGAGGGAGTTTGGGTGCCGGAGGGGGCTCCGGGCTGGAGCAGGGGGTTGGGGGGCGGGGGGGGGCCCGGGGCGGGGGAGGGGGTTGGGTTGCGGGGGGGGGCTCTGGGCTGGAGCAGGGGGTTGGGTGCAGGAGGGGGTGTGGGATCTGGGAGGGAGTTTGGGTGCCGGAGGGGGCTCCGGGCTGGAGCAGGGGGTTGGGGTGCAGGAGGGGGTGCGGGATCTGGGAGGGAGTTTGGGTGCCGGAGGGGGCTCCGGGCTGGAGCAGGGGGTTGGGTTGCAGGAGGGGGCTCCGGGCTGGAGCAGGGGGTTGCAGTGCAGGAGGGGGCGCGGGATCTGGGAGGGAGTTTGGGTGCCGGAGGGGGCTCCGGGCTGGAGCAGGGGGTTGGGTTGCAGGAGGGGGCGCAGGGTCTGGGAGGGAGTTTGGGTGCCGGAGGGGGTTCTGACCTGGGGCAGGGGGTTGGGGTGTGTGGGGGGATGCGAGGTGCAGGCTCTGGCCAGGAGGCGCTTACCACAGGCGGTTCCTGGCCGGCGGTGCACCGGGGCTCAGGCAGGCTGCCTGCCTGCCATGGCCCCACGCTGCTCCTGGAAGTGGCTGCTGCTGGCACCTCTCTGCGCGCCCCAGCTCCGGAGCACCCACGGCGTCAGCGCCTATGTCACCAACCACAACTGGCAAGCTGGACTCAGGAGGTGCCCAGACCTGAGCTGGTCTTGAAGGATTTTCACAGCTGTGTCCCCTCCAAGGGGAGGGTCATGGGGAAGGTTATTAAGGAGGCCATGTTGTTATTAACAATAATAATAATAATTCTTATTAGTGTAGGGTCTATGAGGCCGAGTTATGGCCCAGGACCCCATTGTGCCAGGCCCTGTTCAATCTCAGAACACAAAGGTAGTCCATGCCCAAGGAGCTTACAAGGTAGGTATGAGACAAGGGACAACAGGCTGCAGACAGATGGGGGAGTCCAAGGAATGAACCAGCCCTGGTCAGCGGGACAGGCTGTGGTCTCAGCACACCAGCAGCCCAACCGTTGTCCAGTTTGCTGCAGGCCTCAGGGCAGAGGAGGAGCCTGAGGAGTGATCTGCAGGAGGACAATGAGTGGCTGTGTGGATGTCCATGAGGAGCTCCTCCCAGCCTGGCGGGAAGCACCAAGGTGATGAAAGGACAGGACCAGGAAAGCTGCATTCTAATGCTGGCGGTGACACTGATGCACTGTGTGGCCTCAAGCCAATCACAGAGCTCTTCCATGCCTCCGTTTCCCCATCTGTACAATGGGGCTGATGGGACTGCCCTCCCTCCCCAGGGGCATGGTGCAAGGATTACTGTTGGTGAAGCGCTTGGAGATCCTTCGGAGGCGCCAGAGAAGCAGTAAGTGTTATCAGCCAGACAGTGTGGTGAGCTGGGCCCTGAGTCCAGGATAAAAACGTGTAGGACTTTCATTTCCAGCAGATCCGGTCCCTTATCATTCTCTGTAAAGCGTTGGCACTGTGCTCTGCTCTGTACAGCTCCCTGCACGAAGACTGTCCCTGCCTTGAAGAGCTGTTCATCTAAACAAGACTGACCCCTTATGCATCACACATCTGCACAGCGCACAGCACCATGGGGCCCTGATCCTTGATTGGTGCTACCCACAGCCCTAATTAATTACAGTAATTAAGGGGCTGATAGCAACCAGATCACTAGCCCTCAGGCACCCGAGGCCAGTTAAAAAATCCATGTGCATGAACCAAATCCGATGGAGTGTCAGCGCTTGGAGGCGGGAATGAAGGGGTTAACCCCGACACAGGCTTTGCTGGGTTATCCTGGGCCAGGGCGGGGGCGACCTGAGGATTTCACAGGCCATGGGGAGAGCTCACTTTACCTGGGGCTCTGATAACAGCCCCTTGTGGGGCTCGGGCACAGAGGCGGCCTTGTCAGCGACAGCCCAGGCATGCTGGGATACCTGGGTGGGCAAATGGCCAGCTCATCACATAGCCACTCCCGGTCAGATCAAACACAGGAGCGGAGCCAAGGAGGTTCAGCAAAATGCGGCTAGGACAGTCAGGGGCTTCCAGCGGTGGGACTGGCTGGTCATTGCCAGGGGCCAACCAGCCACCATCACATCTGACTGGTCGCCACTGACAAACGGCTGCCTGATTTCTGCATGGTCGTGTAGCTACAGGATAGGAACAGGAGCCAGGACACCTGGGTTCTATCCCTGGATCTGCTCTGCTGTGTGACTTTATGGCAAGACACTGCCCCTTCCCGTGCCTCAGTTTCCCCCTCTGTGACATGGGGATAATGACCCTGACCTCCTTTGTAAAGCGCTGTCAGACCTGATGAGGGAGCACGCTAGGGATTAGTATTAATATTGACCTGCCTCGTGAGTGGGTTGTGAGGCTTAACTTACTAGTGTGTGTATAGTGCTTGGAGATCCTTGGGTAGGAGGAGCTAGAGTTAGGCAGAGGATTGTGAGCCCCAGGTCATTAGTTAGGGGTGGAGGGTTGTGTCGGAGAAGCTGGAAAATCCCATCTGGCTGGAGCCCAAAGGGATCAGTTCTCCAAAATAAGAAGCACAGGCTCATTCCTCGGCACTAGTAACATTTCTGTGGGGCAAGGCGTGGTGTATTGAGGACTGGGTTGGAATCACAAGCTGTCACTTNGCCCGGGGAGGAGCAGGGCCACGCCTTGGCTTGGTGGAGGCTTTGGCAGCATTGCTGTCATCCCGGAGAAAGTGCCCTGTCCGCTCCCTTGTGCGGGCTGAGGAAAGCCTGGAAGGTGAGAGGGAGCCTTGGATGGGCCTTTGCAGCAGCCTGGACTAGCTGGGGGGCCCGTGTGCTTCCCACCTGCCTTCCATCCCCAGCCATGCCTGTACACCAGGGGCTGCCCAGAGGAGAGGGGAAGGACTGTCCAGGCACCAGGGGCTTCCCCAGGAATGGGGGGGGCAGTGGGATCTGTCACACTGCAGCCCATTTATGCAATGGCTAAATAGACTGAAACAAAAGGGGAGGTTCTCAGCGTCCCAGGAGGATGGGGAGCTGGAGCCAGGCGAGGGGCTGCTTCCCTCTCCCAGGGGGAGACGCTGAGCTCCCTTTGGCCCTTAGCAGAGAAGGCAGAACTTCCCCCCGGGGCTATAGGCTGGAAGAGCTGGTGTCTAGCGTACAGGGGCTGCAGGGACTCCAAAACTGGAGCCTGGTGAGATCGCAGGCCGACGAGCTCTCTAGTCATCCCCAGAGCCGGCCAAGGGAAACACGGGAGACCTGAATGTTTTTAAAGTAAAAAACAAGCAGAGAAACCAACCAACCAAACCAACCCCTTCCAGGCCTTCTTCATGTTTAGCGCAGATCTCCCTTCATGCTCCGGATCTGCCAGACACGCAGGGGGCACCAGCTGAGATCCACGGAGCGGTCTGATGATTTGTTTCTAATACGTGGTGCCTAGGAGCCCCAGCCACGGACCAGACCCCCACTGTGCTAGGCGCTGTACAAACAGAGACAGAAAAACAGTCCCGACCCCAAAGTGCTTCCAAAAATGTCTAAGCAGCCTGTCGGGAAATCATTTTGTGAGAATCTCTGACACTTCAAAGTTGGTTCGGTTTCCCTTATTCCAGCTGGGGTTTTTTTTGATGAAATTCTCCCCTGGATGTGTCTAATCAAAACCGGTTCTGAAATGGTTGCTGTTTCCTGAAAAAAACAAAACCACCATTTTCAATCAGTGGAAAGTGTCAGCCCCCATTTCAGTCAAGTTTTAATAAAAACGACAATTACAAACAGGCTGAAATTTGTCATTACCAAATGTCAGTCACTTGGATTTCAAGCAGCATCCCAGTGTCCGAGAGTCACTGCAGACTGCAGTGAGGCTAGGGGCTTCTCTGTCTGCGAAAGCTCGACTGGGATCAGCTAAGGGGTGAATTTAAACCAGGGTCTGAGAGAGCCTTTTTTCGGATTAGCTTATGTCACTTGGGAAGGAGTTTGAGCTAAATGGGGAAAAAAGCGCCAGTCTTACGTCTACACTAGAGCTGCATAATAGTGTCCACGGGGCTGGGAGGGGGCTGTACTGGTGTAACTGGTAAAACTTTCGCATGTAGACAAGCTCCAGGCAAATGTTTCCATCTTGTTCTCAAAGCACCTGTAGCTCCCAGCTCCAGGGGAACAACGCACTCATGACTAACGAGTGACTGGCAGCTAGTGAGTGTCTCTCCAGCTCCTACTGCCTTTTGCTGGGTGCCTTGCCCCTAGCAAGCCCACGCTAACCGGGTTGGAGCAAGCCAGGTTAATACTCAGCTGGGAGCGCTCCAAGAACACCCAGGTGATGCAAGAAAGGGAGTTGGTAAGTCAGTTATCTGCTCTCTTCCTTCTGAGACACGGGAGTAGGGGGAACTGAGCCATCTTTCACACAAGGCAGAAAGCCAAGTTTGTGATCACTGCAAATCCCATCGCACTTTTCAGAACATGAACCAGTTAATTACTTCCTCCTGCAGTTTCAGTCGGACCTGGTATTCTTTTTCGCTGCCTCCTCTAACTTGATGTGTAGCTGTTTAAACAGCCGCTGGGTTCCACCTCAGAGGTGGCTGCATGTCAGTGAACGAGAGCAATGTTTTTCACTAATCCGTCTCACAGGGTGCATTGCAATCTTAATTCACCAATTAAGGTGTGTTGAGAGCTTTACACTCATAGAATCATAGACTTTAAGGTCAGAAGGGACCATTATGATCATCTAGTCTGACCTCCTGCATGATGCAGGCCACAAAAGCCGACCCACCCACTCCTGGAATATTTCTCTCCCTTGACTCAGCTGTTGAAGTCCCCAAATCATGATTTAAAGACTTCAAGTTGCACAGAATCCTCCAGCAAGCGACCCCTGCCCCATGCTTCAGAGGAAGGCGAAAAACCTCCAGGGCCTCTGCCAATCTACCCTGGAGGAAAATTCCTTCCTGACCCCAAATATGGCGATCAGCTGAACCCCGAGCATGCGGGCAAGACTCTCCAGCCAGACATTTAGGAAAAAGACTTAATATCTCATCATTGACACTTGGTACTAATTACCAGTGATGGCAAGTTATTGACCTATTGGCTAAGATGAGATGGCTATGACAGCGAGTGGGGAAAGGCAATGGATCGATAATAAAAGGCAAATGTCCCTTTCCCCCTCCACTCCAGAGCTGCTACCTCCTGGTTCCAATTAAAACTAGATCTAAGAAGCAAGAGCAGGAAGGAGTGAAAGACAAAGAACCATTAAAGGGGAGAAATAAATCTGAAGGGATTGAAAATTACAGGCAGAGAGAAAGAGACAGAAAACAGAAAAGCAAACAGAGCCAGGAGTAACATTTTTACAGCCGATTATGGGCCAGTCTGAAACCCTGTTATATAAATCCTGTGTCATCACCTAGTGGAACCTGATGCTGTTCAGGGGATTATTTCCAAAGCTCCTAAACAAACTCTAGATAGCCCAGTCCGATTGCGACAGATTTACAGCGGGTGCTTAATACCTGTTGCTATGCAGGGCGAGGGCAGGTTCCTGATATGGAGTAAGATTGTCTGTTACCTTGGGAGAGGCATTTCAGCGATACAACGTTGATGAGAGCCGTGGAAACAGCAACCGAGAGAGAGCACTGACCTCCGGCATTGGGGGTGGGGGGATGTCCTACTTGCCGTTTGCTGGATTTGTGCAGCATTTAGGAAAAGAAAAGGGAGCAGAGTGGCGTAGCCGTGGAAATCCAGTGGAAAATAAGGAGCAGAGAGAAACCCATGTACAGAGGGAGGGGGGAAGTTTTAATGAAAATATACACCCATTCAGCTGGATTCTCCACCGCCTCCCACCGTGTGGAGGTCTTGCTGCCCCAGCAGTTAGAGCAGTATTGTTGTCCCCACTTTCCAGATGGGGAAACTGAGGCACAGAGCAGTTAAGCCAACATTTGCCAAAGTGGCCACGAATTCTAGGTGCCCAGACATCCGGGACCTGATTTTCTGACCTGCTCCCACCTGAAATGGATGGCAACTGTGGGGGGGCTCAGCATCGCTGGGAACCAGATGTTCAGAAAGACTCAGTAGCACTCACAAGAGGGGCCAGATGTTCAAAGGAGCGCAGCGAGCCCATCGGGTGCACGTCGAGTGCTGAGCTCTTTTCAAAATCTAGCCATCGATGTCCCAGTGGGGAGCTTCTGGGCACTTGTAAACTTGGCCACACAAGTCTCAAATGAAGCTCCCGGAAAATTGTGGTCCCCAGAATCAGGGGCCACTTTTGAAACTGCTGGCCCCGGTGGCTTGGCCTTGGTCACTCACTGACTCAGCAGGTCTGGTCTGTGTGGGAAGAGTTTCACTGATGCAAACCCCTGCGTGTGTGGGTATTCTTATTCTGGTTTAAGAGTGGCTTATTCAATTTAAGAACTGCAGTGTGGTTGAACAAAGTACTGCACTTGTAGAACCAATGTGAATGAAATTGTTTTTAGTTATTCACTGTATCATTGTAACTTCTGTTCACCATTTCATTACACTTGCCATTTTGCCTAAATTGTAACTTCTGTGCAATATTGTAATTCAAAACCCATTTTAAAATGCTTACTCTATTTTGTAGAAGGCTTGTGCTGCAAGCCCCCATTTTTGCAAGCCATGCTGTAATTTTATTAGTCTAGTTGAGATGTGTGAATGAGGTATGGATGGATGATGGAATCAACCTCCAGCCCCAGCCTGTCCTGATGAGATCAAGTTCAAATACCAAGGGCTGAAGAACTGGACAACAGCCCTAACTCAAGCAAGAAGCATCCACCCTAAAAAGGAACAACAGAAGGAAGATCAAAGCCAGGTCCCAGGCTGACAGTCACGCCTGCAATTGACGGGTGATCAAGCACCAAACCCAGAGGCGGCGTGACACAGCGAGACCTAGAGACTTTGAATCCAAACTACAGCCTACAAAAAGGCTGGGTGAGATGGAAGACTTTGGAGGGTAACATTCTGCTGCCAACATGGAAGGGCATCGGTGCATGCCCAACAGAGACCCAGCCCTTCCTTGTGCCCGGCTTTCCTGGCCAGTTAGCCGCCACAAGCTACGAACCCAAGCTGCAAAATCAAGCTATGTTCAGGACTGGTAACTATGCAGCAGCTGCAGAACATCTGATGGGTGAATGTGTATGTGTGTGTATAGGTATAATGTGTGTGTATAAGGATTAAGATATTAGTTATTGGTCATTGATCAAATTGTTATTATAATAAATGTGGCATCTTTGTCTTCCCCCTTAAAAGATCCTGTGTAGTTTTGTCTGTATAACACACTGATACTCAGGAGACCGGGGTACTAGTCCCAGCTTTTGCTGCTGGATGACTGCCTCTCTGTGTCTCAGTTTTCCCATCTGTAAAATGGGCATAAAGTGCTTTGAGCTCTAGAGATTATTCTCATACTGGTTTATCTTAAACCTTTTCCCAGTCAATTTAAGCTAAACTGAAGTAGGCCTCTCTTAATCCAAAATGAGAGCATCCACAAAGGGCTTTACACTGGTTTAACTAACTCCATTTAAATTCACCCCTTAAACCAGGGCAGATCTCCCTGTAGACAAGCCCTTAGAAACAGAACCCAGGAATCCTGACTCCCAGCCCCTGCTTTAACCACCAACCCACGCTCCCTGCTCAGGGTGTATTCCTCATTGGGCTCGCTTGATAACATGCAGCCCAGCTCAGGAGCTGCCAGGAAAACAAACAAACAAAAAAAGAAATTAGCCAAAAAAAGAACAATAACCCCAAACCCATGTGGCTGCTTTGAAACGCCTCGTGGGGCAGAAACGGACACTGAGAGCTACAGATTGCAGGCGCGTCTCTGCTCTCTGATGCTGCATTAATATAATATATGGAGATATACCTATCTCATAGAGCTGGAAGGGACCCCGAAGGGTCATGGAGTCCAGCCCCCTGCCTTCACTAGCAGGACCAATTTTGCCCCAGATCCCTAAGTGGCCCCCTCAAGGATTGAACTCACAACCCTGGGTTTAGCAGGCCAATGCTCAAACCACTGAGCTATCCCTCCTCCCTAAGGCATTACAAAAGGCCTCCCCTGCATTGTTTTTGAAGGAACCTTTCCAGTGCATTATTCCATCCCCTGGCCCATAGCGTCCTAGAGTTTAAGGCCAAACAGAACCATTAACTCATCTAGTCTGACACCCCTGGTCGCACAGGCCAGAGAATTCCACCCACTGGCCCTGTGCTGAGCCCAAGCACTTGTATGTGGCTACCGCATTATCTGGTCTAGTCTGACGACATGGAGAACCCCCACTCCCCTGGGTGGCTTGTTCCAGTGGTTAATCGCCCTCCCACGTAGACATTTGTGCCGCATGTCTAATGTGAAGGTGTCTGGCTTTAATTTCCAGCCATAGATCTGGTTCTGCCGTTCTCCGCCTGGGATTGTATCGGAAGACAGCCGGGACTCTGGGCGGTGTACAGCAAGTATCCTCACACGGAGAACGTGGGAATCGCCAGAATGGATCAGAGCCAGGGGCCGGTCTCCAACGCTGGTCAGCACCGGATGCAGCAGCGGAAGGTGCCAGACCCTCTGTGGACAATCATGTGATAACTTGCCCCTAAAGGATGTTTCTGAAGTTCTGACAAGACCGAGAGACCCATTAAAATGCATCATCAGGTTAGTCAAAACTTCTGTATGCTCCCGCAGCCCTGCACAGCCTGCCCTGGGCACTCATGGCAGACACACACATGCGAGTATGACAAGGGATTAAGTACACACAGCCAAGGAGATCATGTACCACACACACACACACACACACACACACATCATGTACTATACACACACACACACACACACAGATCATATATTATACACACACACAGATCATGTACTNACACACACACACACACACACACACACATCATGTACTATACACACACACACACACACACACACAGATCATGTACTATACACACACACACACACACATCATGTACTACACACACATGCAAACAGCAGAAGGGGGAGGGAGGCGCCAGGCTTGTTCTGACAAGTTCCCCTCTTCCCCAGGGCTTGTTAAAGGCTCAGAATATCAATTACAGGATTACAGCCTAGGCGCTGACTCATCCCCTTTCTTCTTGGTGTCCTTCCACAGCCGTGGCCACCAGGCCAAGTAAGGATGTCGGGCCCGCTCCCCGCTGGAGAGAGGACCAGCACCTCCCCGTGGTGCTCCCTGTGGAGACGGGCTATGTGTGGCTGGGTACCATGGACCTATGGGAGCCTGCAGCAGGGCCGGTGACCTCATGCCACCGGAAGCCCATGCGTGACCTGCAAAGCATGGTGGTAGCATGTAGCATGAGGAAGGCTGGCCCAAGGGGAGGGAGGCTACATCACTGGTTCTAGCACCAGCCCAGAAGACCTGAGTTCTAATCTCTGCTCCGCCATGACATTGGGCAAGTCACTTCGGCCCAGACGTTCAAAGGGCTCCTGCAGTGAGCTAGGGATCTGAATCCCTTTGGGTCTTCGCCTCTCTGTGCCAGAGCACCCTGCCCTGCCTCACAGGGCGTGAGGATAAATGATCTAGCATGAGGCGCCCGGATACAGTGCGGAGGGTGCTGCGTAGGGACTGACCCAGAGAGAAAAACCCCCAACGGCTCACGGGGGGCAAGTCATGTGCCTGCTCTGTGCCTCAGTTTCCCCGTTTTTAAGGTGGGGGTCATGACAGTGACCCATCCTGGGAAGGTGAGCTGTGAGGCCCTATTAGCCATTGTGAAGCACTTGGGGAACCTCGTGTCAAAGCTCCCTGGCAGGAGGGTCTTGCACTCATGTTCAATGTGCCATCTGTCTCCTCCCAAGGCCAGACCCCGCGCTCTGCGCCAGCCCATGGCCTTGCCCGCCCCATGGCCCAGATCCCACCAAGAGCGGGCACACCTTCCCCCTGGATGCCGTGTGCCACGCGTGGCTGTGGATCTGAGGGCCGTTACTCCGGGCAGGGGCCGGGCTGGGATTTTTCTCAATGACAAACGACTGAGCGATGGGCAAAGACACCAGGTATGGTGGTGATTAAAGCCCAGCCAGGGGTGAGGTGATCTAACCACAGGGGACCTGCCCAGCCTCCCATACAGGGAGCTTCCTGTCACACATGGCTGGCATCAGCCCCTTTGAACTCCACCGTGGGCACCGCTGGCTCCTGCCCTTGACTAATCTCTGGGGAGTTTCCTTCCTCTCCCTTATCGGCGCTGGGGCTCTGTCGACCGGGAGGCACTTCCTGCAAGCGGCCTCCTCACCTGGCAGAAGAGATGAGTGGCTGAGGGCCCCCAGCACTTTGCTATCGGAGAGAGCCGGGGGCCCCTCCCAGGAATGCAAGGACGGGCGCGCCAGCGCTCTGTCTGCACAGCCCCACTCTGCAAACACATGCCAGATAAGGCGCAGGATCTGACTCAGCTCTGCCAACGTGCCTGAGCTGTAACCCCAGCTTTGGACCTTGGCCGGGCACAGCCTGAGCTGCCTCGCTCTGCAGAGGATTCCCCAGCGGGTGGCTGCTAGCCCGAGGGGAGCTGTGGGGTCCAGGCAGGCAGTGCGGCCTAGTGGATAGGACACTGGGGAAAGTCCGGACTCTCTGCCGACTTGCCGTGCGACCTAAGGAGGGCACGTCCCCTCTCCGTGCCTCAACTTCCCCATCTGTACCGTGAGATTTACGCACCGGACCCAGCTTGGTGAGGTGCTTAAGAGCCTCCGATTATTCTGTTACCCGTAATGCAGCCATGAACAGAAGGGAGGGTGGCTGGGTACGGACAGATGTGAGGTTCTATCTCTCCAGCGCTCCTGGCCGGGGCTGCCAGATGGCACCACAACCAAGAACACTCCTGAGCTCTTTTCCTCAGTCAATCTCAGCTGTACCCGGAATAATTACCCCCATTTCACAGATGGGGAAACTGAGGCACGGAAAGGGGAAGTGACTCGCTCAAGCTCACCCAGCAGGCCAGTTGCAGAGCTGGGAATTGAACCCTGATTCCCCGAGCAGTACACTCACCACTACACCACACTGCCCTCAGGCTTGGGCTGGGTCAGCCTGGTGACTACATGGCGGAGGGGAACTAGTTTGTCTCTGGGGGGGAATGGAAACCTTCCAAAAAGAAGCCAAGGCCCCTGTTAATGGTTGATCCTGCTTCCAGGAGAAGAAGCCTCTGGCAGGGGCTTTCCCACCTCGATGCTGTTCCTGCTGGAGCCGTGACACAGGGAGGGACCTGGCTGCCTGCCTGTCTCCTGAGTGTTCCCCACCCTTGGCACGCGGATGGCATTACACCTGCGAAGGGCACTGGTCCCTCTCTCCTCCTGAGCCTCTTCCCCGCCAGGTATTTACAGAACACACTGGAGCATTTGCTTCTCCCCTGGGGCCTATGACAGCTCTGGCTGCTTTCACAGCACTTCGGCTCCAGCCCAAGGAGGAACCAAGCAGGCCCAGGGCCAGTTTGTCCCCCTGCAGATAATGTTCAAGCTCCTCTGATTGGCTGCTTCTGAGACCGCACTGCCACACGGGGCACATCGCCCGTGGAGCTCGTCAGCTGCTTGCTGGGAGGGGGACACTGCTGCGGCTGGAGCTGGGGTGGGGAGGGGCAGCACCTCTGACAATGAGCTGCTGTGTGGCCAGCCCTGGGCTGGGTTCTGCAGCAGAGGGC
Source organism: Platysternon megacephalum (assembly GCA_003942145.1). Taxonomy (NCBI): domain Eukaryota; kingdom Metazoa; phylum Chordata; order Testudines; family Platysternidae; genus Platysternon; species Platysternon megacephalum. The sequence continues at coordinate 17,704,805 of QXTE01000014.1, read as the reverse complement.
TCTGCACTGCTCTGTGGGTGGCGGGTATCATAGGCAGGGGAAGGCTGTGCCTCCCCAAACAGCCAGGTGTGGCCCCGCCCACGCTCCGCCCCCAGGTCCCCCTCTGCAGCTCCCCTTGTGCGGTGGCCCTGGCTCGGGCTGGGGCCAGGCTGCCCGCCCTCCCGGTGCCCCGGGGCTGGGTGATGGGGCAGGGGCTGGCGGACGCGGGGGGACTCTGGTGGGGGGACAGAAGGGGCGGGGCCTCGGGTGGAAGGGGCGGGGGGCTAGCCTCCCCCAGCTGGCGGTTCACGCGGTGCCCATGGTGGGCACGTCCAGAGGGTTAACGCTCACTAGCACCTCAGCAGTGGGGCGAGGACCCCCAGCCTATGCCACTAGTCCCAGGCCCTGTTAGCTCGGCTCAGGGAGTGACCCAGCCGGAGGGTGCCCCGAGCCCTGGAGGGACAGTGATTGCTCAATGCCACGTGCTCCCCTGCGCCATCTAATCTGCTCCCCCAGCCCTTGCGTGTTTGTCTTTGGCATCTCCCTTGGCCTGGTTTCCAAATTAGTGCAGGGCCTGGCCCAGCCTCCGGATTCCCCTCCCCTGGGCTGGGGATGGAACCGCCTCAGGCCCCCCCCCCCCGTCCCATCACCCCCAAGGTCACCCCCAGCAGTGCGGCATGTGCTGGGTTACCAAGGGGCACCTGGGAACTGCCTTCCCCAGCCCCTCAGCATGGCGCAGGCCTCGGGCCCGGCCCCTGCCCAGCACGGAAACCAGCGCTCGAAGGGTTAATCACCTGCCTGGCTGACTCGCACAGCTCCCCCCTCACATTCCTTTGCACTTATTCACATGGCATCTGCTGGGGTTTCTCCTCATTCACCCGGGCGCCGTGCCAGCAGCCAGCCAGCGGGCAGGGGCCAGTCTGCCTCTAGGAGCCTCCTCCCCAGCATGTGGAGATAGCTCCCCCCCCCGCCCCCCCATCAGAGCAGAGCAGGGGCCCCTCCCACTTCAATGAGCAGCTTCGATCCACCTAGGGTGAGCAGACAGCAAATGTGAAAAATCGGGATGGGGGTGGGGGGTAATAGGAGCCTATATAAGAAAAAGCCCCCAAAATCGGGACTGTCTCTATAAAACCGGGACATCTGGTCACCCTAGACCCACCCTCCCTCTGTGGAGGAACCAGCCGGAGGTGAGCCAAGTAAAGGGAGGGCAGATGGGCACGGGGCTCCGTGCTAGCTGTGGTAGGTGGCTGTGCCATGTGCAGGGCTGGATCCAACCCAGAATCGGGCCCCACTGCACAAGGTACTGGACTTTGGATAAGAGACAGTCCCTGCCCCCACGAGCTTATGGTCTAAACAGACAAGGGGCAGGGCCAAGGGCTTGAACATACAAACAGAGCTTTGTCCAGCGAGCCCCAGACTGGAATGGGAGGGGCCCGGCGGTTGGGGGAACCCCAGGAGTTGCAGCCGAGCAGGACTGGAGCATGGCAGAGCTGTGTGAATCCCCAGCCCTGGAGAAGAGCTCTGCGGAGCTCAAAGGCTCGTCTCTGTCATCGCCAGGGAAAGATCTCACCTCGCCTTGTCTCTCTGAATCCCAAACAGGCATTCGAGCCAAGGAGGTGTTAACAAAACCAAGCTAAAGGCAAAGGATCGGCTCATAACTCAGCACGGCTCCATGGGATGGCAATGGAGCGATGCCTGTTTACACCAGCCGAGGATCCGGGCCAAAGGGTTTGAACCAGACTGAGCAAAAATCACTCCCCCTCTCCGGAGAGTCCGGTGAATTACCTCACATTTCCTGGGTCAGGATCCAGCTGGCTCTCCAGGGAGCCTTCTAGGGAAAACAGGGGAGCCCAACCCTGAATATCTAATGTACACGCTAATTTTAACAATCCCACGCTGCCCCTCTCCGTCTGACAGAGACCTGTCTCCATGCACCCTGTCTGTCTGTCTCTAGCTAGCAGTTTCATCCTGCTGCCCATCACCGTAGTATCTGGGTGTCTTCCGCTGCAATCAATAGCAATGATGAGGCCCCAGTGGATTTCTTGGTGTTTCTGGCGCCTTTTTCCTTTGTGGCTCGGGGGAGGGTGGGTTTTTTTGGGGGGGTGGGGACTGGAAAGGGGTGTTTGCACTCTAAGCTTCACTGCCTTCGCACGCTGCCTTTGCCACTGACTCTGTAGCACTGCCAGGGGACGCACAGGGGTTTATGGCCACTGAGGTACAAGTAGGACAGATCCAGGTTGCAGGGCCCCCCGGGGGGTCGTGAGCAAGCCAGTCCTTTTGCAGCACCCGCCGGGACCTGCTCGGCAGCCCACGTGCAGAGCACGTCCGATCGGTTGCAGTTGCAGACCTCGCTGGGTGTTATAACATGCCCCGGGGGAGACGGAACCCCCCCGCCAGTCCCCAGCGCAAAGGGCTGCAGGGATTTCTACACCAGGGTGGCATTCCTGCTCTCTAACCTCCGCCCGCGGCCCCGTGCCAAGGCAGGCGTCTGGCCTCGTTACGGCCACAAGCCCCGGCATGCGCTGCGAGGAATGCCGGGAGCCGGCAGCGTGTGAACGGCTGAGAGCGAGGTCCGGGAGAAACCAGTGAGGGAGCAAGAATGGAATGTGAGTCCTCCGAGCTGGTGGAGAATGGGCTCCGAGGCGGGTTAGGAGGAGAGCCAGACCGCGCTAGCTGAGGCTGCTGTGAAGTGCTCGGAGCCAGCCCAGAGCAGCTGCCAGTGCCGGGGCTTGGGACCCACAGCCTGTCCTTACAGAAGGTCACCGCTGGCAGGGTTGCCAGCTCAGTAACTGGGGGGGGTCAGGCGCCAGGACCCCGGGGTCCCTTCTGGCCTTGACTGTGACTGTGATTCCGACGGGGGTGGGTCGGGCCCAGGGAGTTCCACCCCCTGGGGAGATCTGCGCCCGGGCGGGGCTCCGGGGAAGACAGGCCCCCAGGGAACATGCAGGAGCAGGCCGCAGGCCGGGCACGGTCCTTCTCCCCGCCCACCCCCCAGAGGGTGACCGGCTTTGGGATGCGGCGGCTGCTTCGGTCTCTGGCTCTGACGTTGCTCTCAGCCCCGGCCTCGCAGGCCGCTCAATACCCTCCCGTCAAGCTGGCCCCTGAGCCCTGTAATCCAGCCTGGAAAATAAGGGGCCACCAGTGGGGTGGAGCGGGGCAGCGACTGTGCGTTGCACCTCCCGGCTGGGACCGGGCTCTGCAAGGCAGCCTCGGGGACTCGCGGCCCAGCCCCAGCCGCTGGTGGCCGAGGTTCTCTGCTCCTGCCCCCCCAGCCGAAGAGCCACATGGGGCTGGCCTTTCGCCTGCCTTCTCATTTAGATGCCTGGCTTCAATGGCAGGAAGCGCACCGCTGTAATTAACCAAAGAACGCGGCGTTTGGGAGGCAGCGCTGGCTCCCCTTTCAAGGGAGACTCATAATCACCGAGCTCACAAAATACCCGCGAGCCTGGGGGAGACCACAGCCAGCCCCCCCAGGCTGGCTTCCCACTCCCGGCCGGCCCAGGAGCGGCTCTGGCCCCGCTCTGCCCTCAGCGATACCCACGGGCACCATCTGCCCTAGAGACACAGACCGGTCTTCTGCCAGCTTTCAGCCCTGGGACCGCGCAGCAAAGGGGTGGGCATGTAACGTAAGCAGGAGCGACCCAGGCTTAGAGCGCCTTTCCGAACGGCTGCAGACCAGCGGGGTCGGTTCCTCTTGTCCCCCCGACCCCGTCCCACAATGCACCGGTGGCTTTTGCCATTTCCCAGGATGCTGCCTCGGGGAGCTGCGAGTGAGCAGCTGGGGGCGGCCGCCCCGCGGGCATCGCACCCACAGTGGTGCCCACGGGAGGAACCCTTGCCGCTGGAGTGGTGGGGTGGGTGAGACTCCTGCAGAGTTCTCTGCCGGAAAGGCAGGGCCTTCGCTCCTTGCCCCGCTGCCCGGCGTGGCACAGGGAATGTCCAGTCTTTGCAGCACCCCCTGCTGGCAGGGCAGCAAGGAGAAACCTCTTGCCACCTGGTGGGCTGGGGGAGGCAGAGGTGCCGCTGGCTGTACCCCTCCGCCCCCACTCCTTCGCGTCTCCATCCCCAAACGCTGCCTCCCTCTGTGGAGTCCCAGCAAGAAGAGCCGCCCCCACCTTCCCGGCCTGTGGCCCTCGTAAATCTCTGCCCATAAACGGCATTGCGCCAGGCGCATTCCTGAGGGCAAGGGAGCGAGCCCTGCAGGGGAGGCCTCTGCCAGGCCGAGGGCACGGGGAGGGTGGGGACCAGCAGAGCGGGAGGAGAAGCAGGAGGTTTTGTGTTTCTCCAGCTCTCTGCACCACAGACAGCAAGTCCTCTCCTCCTCCAGGCCCTGTGGGTGGGGGAGTCCTGGCTGCATCTGGAGGGCGTGGGGGCAGCAGCTTGGCCCATGTCCCAGAGCCCGCTCCACTCTGCATTGAGGCTACGGCATTTCTACACGGGGTGAAGGGATTGGTCCTGTTTGCCTCGCTCAGTTGGGGGGCCCGTGGTGCCACAGCGGGCAGAGAGCATTATGGGGGTGCATGGGAAGAAAATCTGGGGGAGCCCCTGTGCCCATTGGCATGATGGCTCTGGATGGTCTCAGCAACTGAATAGATCTTTCCCAGCCTCTAATTTAGATGTCCCACGGCGCTGGCAGCCATTAGAGGCTACATATGAAAATATGGCCCTAAGAACGCCAGGATACTTGCGTACATAGGTTTGCTGTTCTAGGGCTCTGGACCAGTCCCTGATGTTCTCCCCTTCTGCTGTGCAGCACACTGTGCGCTGGCTGGTCACTGCTCTCCACCCCAGAACTGGCTGCATTAGGCTCTCTAGAAATGCCACCTTCTCTGGAAACCTGTGCTACCCCTGCCCATGCCACCTCCTCCTGCTGGGCTCCAGGGCTGCCCGTCCGGCTCCAGAATGAAATTCCCTAACAAAAAAAGAATGGCACCATCTCGGCACCAAGCTCCTGGGAGCCCGGCTCATGGGGACGACGCAGTGGGCACAGAGGAGTGCCAAGCGGGGCCCATGAGTGACCAAAAGGAAGTAACTCTGCAGCTGGCAGAGGGGTGGTTAACACAGCCCCCACGCTTTCTAGAAGCAAAGGGAGTTGGGCCAACAGGTCCCATCTGCAGGGGCACAGCCCCGCTCCGTTGCCTCTCGGTAGGCCAGGCTGGAGTTCATTCCCTTCCTAGCATCTCAGGGCACCAAGTTCTTCTAGTGACCGAACGGGTGGTTGGTTTTTTTCCAGTGGGCAACGGCCCGAGCCAAACAACCCCCTGCCGGAGTGAGCACGGCCCATATCCCCTGCGCCCCTGGGGGGCTGAGCCGCTGCCTCTGGAAAGGAACCTGCTGGGCTCACCAAGACACCCACATGAACTCTAGGACTCTAGGGGGGCACTAGATGTGGGGGAGGGGAGCACTTTGGTTTCGGGGCTGATCCAGAGCCCTCACCTGGGTGCCGTCTGGACTGGGGGCACAGTGAGATCCGCTCTGAGCTCGGACACCGTCGGGTTCCCCCCACGTCTCTTAAGCGGGAGCAGATATTCTGAGCATGCTGCACCCACCTCCCTGCAGCTGGGCTTGGGCCCTTGTCTAGGGCAGCTCCCAAGTCATCCTGGAAATTGTCGTTTCTTTTTGTTATTCGTCATTATTATTTATTAGGACCCTTGCTGTGCACAGGAGCCCCAATCACAGCCTTGAAAGGGCTTTAGGGGGCATGACCCCCAGTTGAGAAACACCTGGCGAGTCCATTTCCCTCCCCTAACCAGAAGAGGACGGATCTCGGGCATCCCCACCGGGCTCTCTCAGCACCGCCAGGGTGGGACAGGGGATGTACGGGGCTTCGTAGTGGCCCAAGCAATGTGGTTTCCACCCCTGCCCAGAGCGGGAGCAGAGCTAACGGACGATGTCGGCACCAGAACTGGCCAGGAGTACATTTCGGCAGGACGTCAGGAGGAGGAGGAGTGACGCTCTGGAGCAGCCGCTCTCCAGCCGAGGGCAAAGGACTGAACTCGGGAGAAGGGAGCTTGCTCGGTTTCTGGCTGGAATGGCCGGGACTGGTCACTTGGGAGGGCCCTGTCAGGCCTAAACTCCATGGGAGACTCGCCCGCAGCCTAGCAGCCCTCGCCTCGTCTCCAGCTGCCCCTGTCACTCATCCTGACCCCACAGAACCAGGCCAAATGGCCCCTCGCTGGGACGTCGATCCCTTTCTGCTACATCAACTCGCTGGTCCTCCCTTGTTGCTCACCCAGTGCACCTTGCTCCGACCCTGCAACCACGCCCCCAGGGGATCCAGCCCTGAGCAGCCTGGCCGCCGGGCTGGGCTCGGGGGCCGGGCACTGCTGTGGGTGTGCTCTGTGCACGGCATTGTGACGCCACAGCTGGGTTCCGAGTACCCGTGTTAACTGACTAGCTACAACACACCAGGCCTGGGACGTGCACAGGCTGCTGCTCTGTAGGGCCTGGGGGCTCTGCAATGGAAGAGAGAGGGACACGCCCCAATTCTGATACCCTACAGACCACCTGGCTTCATCCACTCCTGACCTGAGGCTGCTTCCGTCCCGGGTCTCCAGAGGCGCAAGGCTGGGGCATTCCCTGCTCACAACAGCTTCCCTTGGTAATTAAAGGCAGTTGGGCCATTTTCCTCCCTGGGGTAACTCCACTGGAGCCAGGGAGGAATTTGGCCCTGTTGTCGCAGCCAGGGAGGAGCTTCTCGGAGTGTGAGTAGCTCAGGGAAGTTGTAGTGGGCAACACTTGGGCTTTTGCCACTGGGTCAATGTCAGCCCAGGCTGGTAGCGAGATGGGGCGTCTCGGCCTGTGTGAAACGAGCGGGCGAGCTCAGCCCAGTTCCCAGCACAAAACCAGCTGGGCAGCTAATGTCACTGGGCTCCTTGGCGGCACGGAGCGGGACGGGGCTCCGGAGCCCGACTCGGAGCTAGCGTCAGGGCCGAGGCAGGTTGGCAGAGGGCAGAACGTGGGGGAAGCTGTGCTAAGCCTGTCCTATGCAGGGCATCGGTGTCTGTGGTTGCTGAACTAGCGCTAAATTGACAAGAGAAGACAGGCATGTTCTGAATCTCTGCCTCGTCACGGAGCCAGGGAGGAAGGCCTGCCCTGTGGTTAGAGCACAGACCTGCATTCGGTTCCCGACTCTGCCACAACCTCATTGCATCACCCTGGGCAAGTCACTTAATCTCTCTGGGCCTGGCTGTACAATGGGGATAACACTGACCCGCCATACCAAAGCCCATAAAGACGGATAGTGCTAAGGACGCGCAGTCTCAGCCAGCAGGTTTTTTAATTGGGTAGTTGCTCATGTCCCTGTTAAATTGTCACTCTGGTCCTATTCATGCCAAGCACCCGGGAGCACTCAAAATATTGTTGCAACTAATGTTCCAATGTGGAGCTGTTGCTGAGTGTGGGGAGAGCTGGGTGTGCAGAGCGGCTGCTTTCGAAAATGGTTCAATCTCCAACGCTCCTTCTAAACCTTTTCCCGGCTGCAGAGAATCCAGGGTTTTGTTACGTAAATCCAAGGGCGTGCCTCGTAATTCATCCCTGCTTTCCCTGTACCTCCTCTCTCCCCGGAACTGCTCAGGGAGTGGGTTGTACGCAAAGACAAACTCTTTCCTTTCTAACTGGACACCTCCCTCAGCCACTCAGTGCTTCCTAAATCTAGCGTTTATGACTTTGTGAAAGTAGAATGAATTATATTGTAAAAATAGAATGGTTTAAAGAAATGCTGTATGCTCCTTTAAGCAGGAATGAGGAATGCTGAAATATAGTTGTCAGGAAGAGAAACATTAAGATATAGAACAATGAGTCGCACCTAAGCTAATGGGACATTAACAGGAGATTGGTAAGAGTTAATAAGGAAATAAGATATGTGTGTCTGGCCCCAGGAAAACTTATCAGTTTTGCTTCCTTTGTTTTCTTCTTAAGTTCGCCCCCTCCTTTTATCTGTATAAATAAGACAGTCTGAGTCTTACATGGTGCTCACATTATCTGGTTGTATTAGCACAGCGCTGCGCTAATAAAACAGAGTGGTCTGACAAATCGTGAGTCCTGATTCTAACTTTGACAACATCATTGTCGTAATTAATTATGGTTAAGAATAATAAATTGTGCTTATGCAATGGCCTTCAAGCCAGAGCTCACAGCACTTTGCAGATGATTACTTAAAGTGCCCAACACGCTGGGAGATGGGGAAATACAATTAGGCCCATTTTAACCATGACTAAACTTAACTGAGTCCCAGGGAAGTGAATACGTGATGTGCCCAAGGTCACGTGGTGAGTCAGCAGCAGAGCTGGGATAGAAACCAGAAGTCCTGGCTCCTTGATCCCCTCCAAGGCAGGACTATCCTATCTGCTAATGGCCTCACCCCCGCAAGCATGATGTCTTACCCTGGCTATGAGCAGCCGGCCCGTCTGTGTGCGTGAGACGAAGCTTTCTCAACACCCATTCTTCCAACCGGCAGCTCCATCCCAGGATAACCAGGAACCACGGCATCCTCAGAGCACAATGGAAAGCTCTCTCCGCCAGCCAGCCGCCCAGGACAACACTCAGTCCAGTCCCTGCGGACTGACGGGGGAGAGAGAACTCTAGCTGGGATTTCAAAGGTTGCTAAGGGATCGAAACACCCATCTGCCTGAGGCACATTTAACAACCTGGCCTAAAGCTTTCTGTGCACTTGATACTCTTGCAAGGGGATCAGACACTGCGGTGAAGTTTGCTACATAAGAACTTTGGTTAGTAGAGATCCCAGGGAAAGGAGGAACTGAATATACTGTACAAGAGCTGGCTGGAAAATGGATCTTCCGTCCCGCAAAATAGGTCGAGATTTCAGGAATATCGTCCTGACCTGAGGCAAAAATCCAAAATTGAGCCATTTTTTGCTAAATAAAATTCTGAAAAAAAAAGATTCATTTGGGGTCAATTGAAACGTTTCCTTTTGCTTTTGGCCAGCTGAAATATCTGGTGATATAGTAAAGTCAGCGTCACAACAAAAAGCTGTTTTGAAATGAAAAATCCAAAATGAACAAACCCGGGGGATGTCGACCCGGGTAAAACAGGCTTTTCCCATTTTTTAAATTGAAATTTCAGCAAAAGCAACACAATTATGTGAAAAAATTTGGCTTAAGCAACATGGCATTTTCCCGTGGAAAAGTGTTTTGACAAATTAATGTTTAATTGGCCGTACTAACTAGTACCAATCCCAGCGTGTGCGGCACCACAGGCCATGTGAGTGCAATGATCTAGGACAGAGGTTCTCAACCTTTTTCCTTCTGAGCCCCCCCCCCCCCACCAACATGCTATAAAACTCCACGGCCCCCCTGTGCCCCAACAACTTTTCTGCATATAAAAGCCAGAGCAGGGCAATTGCCTGAGCCCCACGCCACAGGGGAAGCTACGTTGCTCAGGCGCCCCAGGTGGGGGGGCTTCGGCTTTCTGAACCCCAGCCCTGGCCGCTGACCCTGGGCTCCAATGGGCGTTGGCCCTGGGTGCAGATCTCTGGCTGCGGGTGCCGACCCAGGCTCTGTAGCTCCTGCCCCGGGCTCTGGCAATGGGCACTGATCCCCAGCCGCACGGTCGCTGACCCCCAACTCACCACCCACCCCCATCACTCCTGTTCCCCGCTGCCTCCCCCGGCCCTGCATCCGTCCCCCCACATTGCCCCGGGCCCCTGCTGCCTTCCTGGCCCTGCATCCAGCCCCCCATCGCCCCTGGCCCCCACTGATTCCCCCTCCAAACCCCACATCCAGGGTTCAATTTGTCCTGGGGCTTGCTTCAAAAAGCGATATTAACAAACACTTTTCACGGCATTGTTTTTATTATTGAGTCTGCAAAAAAAAAAACCCGACATAAATAACTTACAATGATTTGGACGTGTCTCTACGCGCATATTGATTTATTTTTCCTAAAGCTAATGAAGTATTTTAGGGGAAAGTGTCAGAGCGGCCACCAGCAAGAGTTGGTGGCCACACTCTGAGGCCACCAAAAATGTTGTTGTGAGAAGCCCTGGCCTAGCGAGAGCCCGGCTGGTCCCCGAGTCTGATCATGCATCCAGTCGCCTGTCCTGCCAAAGGGTATTTAGCCGGCTCAGCCTGATCCCTCCCGCAACCCATCTCCCTGCCTGCGATGTGATTTATTGGAACCTTCAACGACAGCCATTTCCTGAGCTCTTTAAACTCCCTCCTCCCTTTATACTGCCAGAAATCAGAGATGAAAACACTTAACACTTCCCTTGGGACGGTTTATTTCAGGATGTGGAGCTAGGCCCAGCAGAGCATCAGGTGTCGCCGCCATTCCCATGCCGCTTGGGCCCATCTGCTCTGCCTCACGGTGCCTAAAGCCAGGCCCCTGCGTCCAAGGGGAGCTGAGCATCCGGCCACAGAGCCAGGTGGCTAAACGGGGACCAGGCACACCGGCTGGATGACGCGGCTCTGATTGCCTGGCCCAGGGGATGCTGGCCTGGCGCTGTGATAGACTCGTGCCCAGCACGAGTCAGGCCCAGAGGGGAGATGGCCGCCCTGAGCAGCGGGCTAGCCACGCACTCCCCTCCCATTAGCCACAGTGATGATGACGACTTCACGTCTCAGCAGGGTTCAGTGCCTTTCCACCCCGGGGCGGGTCAGCGCCACGGCCAGTGTAAATGAGCCCCATCCGCCGTGGCCCCGAGACACAGGCAGGAAGTGGCAATTCTCTAACGCTGACTCCACCGGCAATTACAGGCAGTGGGTGGCCAGGCAGGCGGGATGGAATCGCCCACATAGGGACAGGCCAGTGAGTCCGGAGAGGTCAGAGCCTTCACATTTCCCATCTCAAGCAACAGCCAGAACAGTGAAATCCCCCCACGGCAGAGACTCGGCACCAGGCCTAGCCCCGTGGAAGTCCCACTTTAGCCATGTTGCGGACGGCCACCCATGGTGCATGGTATTTTGGCGGCCATCATGTCCGACATAGCAGGGATTGAACTGGGGACCTCCCAAGGGTCGGCACCACCATGTTGCGTGACGGACACTTGACAAAATGACCGTACTTCGTGACGAACATTGGGGGGGTGGGGGGGATAAGTCATTCAGTCATTCAATTTTTTGAAAAATTACCACCGACCTCAAAATTTTTACCATGGACACTTGTGTCCGTGTACGGACACGTTGCTGAGGCCTGCGACCTCCACAGCTAAAACGGCAACAGCTGGAGCTAGACAGGCAACCCTCTGTAAGTGGGGCTGTCACAGCCTCGGATCCTCTGTGGAGCCGCACAGCAGGGCTTCCATAATGCCCACTCCCCGGTGCTGGTTGAAACCTGGAATGTCCATTCCACAGGAAATGCCAACCTTCTGACGTTTGTTTTTGTTCTGAATCGGAACAAGCCCCCCACCCCATCCCCATTGCAAAATTTCTAGCAAAACATCAGTTTTGAATAAATTTCAGTCCGAGTCAATTGAAACGTGCTGCTTGGATCAAATCGAACCGTTTCATTCTGATTTCAGCTTTTTACATTTATAGTCAATATAAATTATAACAGAATATTGTGATGGGATGAAGTTCTTATAGAACTAGGAGTGAGGGAAAGAGAGCTGATTAGCAGGATGAGCTGTCAATCACCCAGAGAGACAGGGGTGGGACTTCCCTTCCCCACAAAGGGTTCTGGGTAAGGAAGCCATCTATAAAACTCCCTGGCTTCCAGCTGGGCATCAGAGTTCCAGGAGGAAGGGTTACTTGGAGGATCCTGGGTTGGCTGGAGTTCTGGCATGGCAGATGCTCTTTGTTTGTTTGTTTTTTCTCTCTCTTTCTGAATTAAAATAAATCTTGGTACTTTTAAAAAACTCCTTTGAATTGGGTCTTGCTGTTGCACTTTGCCACGAATACAATGTACATTGCAAAATGAAAAGTGATTGTGAAATGAAAAATGGACACGTTCCCTTCCGGTATGGAACGTTCTGACCTAACCCCAATGCTTTTCCCCCCATTTTTTCCCCTAAACAAAATGTTGTTGAAATTGGTGCTTTCCCATGGAAACCGTAAAACATTCCATTGGGAACTTTTCGACCAGCCCTCGTTACACCCACATAGTAATGTGTGCCAGGCCTCTGAAGAGGGGGAATTTCACCGACCTGAAATTCACAGCCCTGTTAGGAGACAGCGTCTGCCACGGTCTGTCTCTTGAGGCCATGTCAAAAGAAAATGAAGCACAGGCGGTTAACTTTGGGGTCCTGGATGTATTCCTTTGCAGCATGACCCGTTCTCCCACCTCCAGAAATCAAAAGAAGCCCGTTGTTGTTGGCTCACTGCTCAGCAATGCTCTGTGGCGGGATCGCTGTGGTCATGGACTGCACTTCCTCGGGTCACAAGTACAGTGCCCTGGCCATTAACATCTCCCTCTTTGGCACGGGCTGGCTGATATTGCTCAATGCCTGTGTTCCCTTTGCGACCCGCTGGGAACACAGATCTCTCAAAGATCTAAAATAGCCACAGACAGGAATAAACAACCGACAAGGGGACAAATGCAAGGGTCAGCCTGTAGCTTGAAAGCAGGGTCCCAGCAGAAGAAAACATCTGTCACCGATATTGTATTAACCACAGAACCAACCACCACACTGGATGAGAATTAGACCAAAGGGAATGGGAACCAGAGGCAGGAGACAGTTCGTAAGGATCACATAATCTCAGGGGGCTGTTTGTTTTTGGTTTATTGAGGGAGGTGAGGTTGCACTGGTCACAGCAGTGTGTAGAGTAACAGAGACCAAAGCAGGTAATTAATGACAAATCAAAGGGAGGAATTGTTGGCTTGTGTTTCGAGCACGGGTCAGGGAGAGGTGTCCTCTAACCCTGGCTCTGACTTGCTGTGCAACCTTGAACATGTCTGTGTGCCTCAGTTTCCCCACCGGTAATACAGGGATAAGCTATAGAGCTGGGTGAATAGTGTTACAAAAAGTTAAGTGGCCATTGATCCCAATATTTTTAAAAAACTTGCTTCATCTGCCTTTCCCCTTTCCCTGAGTATTCTAGTACTTTTCCAGTTGCAACCCCCCTTTCCATTCATGGGATTTGGCGCCCCTCCCCCTACTTCTGCGCTGCTGCTGGTGGCGGCGCTGCCTTCAGAGCTGGGCGGCCGGAGAGCAGCAGCTGCTGGCCAGGGTGTTCATGTTGTTTGTGGGGCAGGAATACAGGTACTGTGGTTTTTAATCCCCCCCGCCCCACAATACCCACTCTGTTTTTATCCCTCTTCCACTATTATGTTTCCAGTTTCTTCACACGCCCCAGTTTGCGCACCACTGCTCTAGTAAATGCATTTACTGCTGCTGGGTGTGTTTGCAGGATACAAGAAGCAATGGCTGGAATCCGAAGGCAGCGACGTAGAAATACAAAGTCAGGCTTGCGTTGTGAACAGGGAAGGTAGCAGCAATTCCCAAGGGCAGCGGTGGATTCTCCGTCTCGTGATGCAGCCAGTCTGGATCTGCTGGAGGGGACGCTTTAGCCAAGCACAAGTCATTGGGGTCAATGCAGGGGTGAAATGTGAAATCCAGGCGGGCAGATGAGATGATCTACTTGTCCCTTCCGGCCTTAAACTCGATGACGCTCTGAAAAGTATCGTCTATGGGAACATCAGGTTAGATTGGGAGCTCTTTGGTGCAAGGACTGCCCCCTGTGCTCTGTTTGTGCAGCCCATGGGCACAACGGGGCCCCAGGCTTGCCTGGCACCTCTAGGCGCCGTGGGAATACAAATAACAATTGCAGCCTTCGTGGGGAAAGCGAGTTGAGAGTTCCTAGTGGCGAGTGCAGGCACAGAAATCGGGCTGGTTGCTGCACTGCCGTCACTGGGGGTTACATGACCCCCGTGTAAACGCGGGGTGAGCAAGAGGAGAATCAAACCCCAAGAGAGGCACTCGTCCAATCAGAGGACAACAACACACCATGTGAGCTTGGCGTCCAATCAAAACAGCTTGTGTTTCCAACTAGGGTGACCAGATGACATGCGTCTGACGAAGTGGGTTTTCACCCACGCAAGCTTATGCTCCAATACTTCTGTTAGTCTATAAGGTGTCACAGGACTCTGTCACTTTTTACAATTTTATAGGGACAGTCCTGATATTTAGGGCTTTATCTTATCTAGGCACCTATTACCCTCCACCTCCTGTCCTGATTTTTCACACTTGCTACCTGGTCACCCTATTTCCAACACCGAGCATTCCCCATCCGTGTCACGAGCCAGCCGTCATGTGGCAAATGATGCCCGTACCCGAGACGATAAGGATTTCCTTTGGACAAAGGCCAGAGGTGAAATCGACTAGATCATAGAATCATAGAATATCAGGGTTGGAAGGGACCTCGGGAGGTCATCTAGTCCAACCCCCTGCTCAAAGCAGGACCTAATCCCAAGTAAATCATCCCAGCCAGGGCTTTGTCAAGCCTGACCTTAAAAACCTCTAAGGAAGGAGATTCCACCACCTCCCTAGGTAACCCATTCCAGTGCTTCACCACCCTCCTAGTGAAAAAGTTTTTCCTAATATCCAATCTAAACCTCCCCCACTGCAACTTGAGACCATTACTCCTTGTTCTGTCATCTGGTACCACTGAGAACAGTCTAGATCCATCCTCTTTGGAACCCCCTTTCAGGTAGTTGAAAGCAGCTATCAAATCCCCCCTCATTCTTCTCTTCTGCAGACTAAACAATCCCAGTTCCCTCAGCCTCTCCTCATAACTCATGTGCTCCAGCCCCCTAATCATTTTTGTTGCCCTCCGCTGGACTCTTTCCAATTTTTCCACATCCTTCTTGTAGTGTGGGGCCCAAAACTGGACACAGTACTCCAGGTGAGGCCTCACCAATGTCGAATAGAGGGGAATGATCACGTCCCTCGATCTGCTGGCAATGCCCCTACTTATACAGCCCAAAATGCCGTTAGCCTTCTTGGCAACAAGGGCACACTGTCGACTCATATCCAGCTTCTCGTCCACCGTAACCCCTAGGTCCTTTTCTGCAGAACTGCTGCCTAGCCACTCGGTCCCTAGTCTGTAACAGTGAATGGGATAGATCACAGAGTCGCCTGCCCACTCTTAGCAATATAGGCCACTTCACCGCACAGACGCTGAGGCTAAATCAAGGTGAAGCGCTTTGAGATCACGGCACGGGAGCCGTTCTCGCCGGGCGACTCACGGTGATGCTATGAAGGCCGGGCAGCGGCAATTTCAGTAGCTCTTAGAGAATAGTTCTAGCCCATTAAGTCAAATGTTGGTCTCTGTTTCTCAAGCCAAAATCCGAAAAGCACAAGCCACTGTCCCAACAAGCAAGCTCAGCACATGGGCCGGGCCACCCGCTAACTGCTGTTTTCTTTGCTCTGCCCGGCTGGCTGGCCAAGGCCGGTGGCAGATAAAGCGGCTGGAGGGTTAGGCTGCAATTGTGGCTAGGTCCCAGTGGAATGCGCCTGGGCATAGCTGCGGTCGGGATGAAATGTGGGCAGGGAATGGGAGGCTCTTTAAAATCCCAACTTCACCTGGGTCGCCAGTGGGCTCAAGGGAGGGCGGTTGCGTGGCCTGAAATAAACATCCCTGGAGTCTGCGGCACGGCTGGCTGGCGACTGTGGCCGTCCACTGACCGGGGGGCATTGTGCAGGAGTGGGCCCTCTCCGGGGCTGCATGTTGGTGACCCGGGCACTTTGGGGGAGGCCATGGGAGGAGAGGCCCCAGGGCCCGTGGCCCGGGCTGTGCCCTATGCGGTACTGTCTGCAGCATTAACAATTGTTAACCCATATCATCCACAGAACTCAAAGGAAGGTCAGTAGTACCACCATCCCTGCGTTACAAATGGGGAAACTGAGGCACGGAAAGGGACTTGCTGAAGGTCAGCAAGTCAGTGGCAAAGCTGGGAATCAAATCCCTGGCTCCTGAGTCCCAGTCCAGTGCCCTGTCCTTTAGGGGCCAAACCCATCCCTGGGGTAAGCCTACTGAACCCAGTGGAGGACTAAGGCCTCGATTTTAGCCATTCCCTCCCCGCTGCCCCATTCACCATCACCCCACAGCCCCAGGGAATTACTCCTAGGAGCAGGCAGTCGGGGGGGTTACCCTCCCCCTCTATCCCACCTGTTCCCTGGCTCACCTGACTGGAGACGTCGTTCCTCTGCCCTGTATTTTCCCTCCCGTTCCGTCCATGGCTTCGAGGCCCTGCTGAGCCCTCCACCGCCCCCCCCCCCGGGTGGGCTCCGCGGCTTGTCACAGCTCAGCCCCTGCCCTCCAGCGCAGTATCGATCACAGCGGGGCCAGACCTGTTAGTTCACCCAACGCACCCCCCGCAGGCTGCCCCCGCCCTCCAGTTCCTCCGGCGTGTCAGGGCCCAGCATTGGGATCACTACACCCCGCCCCCCGGGACAGGGGATCCCCCTCCAGGGCCATCGGGGCAGACTTCACCATGACCTTCAGGCCCACCCCCTGCCTGGAGGTGCCCAGAGCCTGCAGCGTCTCCCCCAGGGGGAATTGATGGGTCACCAGAGGCCTCACAGCGTGTTGTGGTACCTGCACACCCTCCGATAGCCTCCTCCTGCAGGGTGGCATCTGTGCCAGGCTCCTGAGGCCCAGCCCCACCAGGGCCAGGTGAGCCTGGACGCCAGAGCCACCGCCCAGGGCTCCTGCTCCCCCTGGCATCCGCCCCCAGACCCTGAGCCTCCTGCAGCTGCTGGCTGGGCAGATCACTGACCAGCACCTGGTGCTGCCATGGCCGTGGCCACTGGCAGTGAGAGGAGCCGGAGGGAGCCAGCCCCACACAGCAGCACGTGGCTGCCCAGGGAGAGCCGGGCCCAGTGACAGGCATAGAGGGCCACGGAGGCTGGGGAAGAGGGGTAGCAGGAGGCCAGGGCTTGGTGGTGGTAGCCGTGCAGGGTACCAGTCTCAGCAGGCAGGGTGCCACAGCAGGCCGGGGGATGGGGGAGACGGGTTATAGCAGCCCGCCTGGCACAGTGGGGAACAGCTATCTCAACGGCCACGTGGTAACCAGGCCTCAGCCGGGACGTGGCCCAGCCCATGGCCCTCACCCAGCCAGCTGCCCTGGGCCCCACACCAGAGCCCCACGCTATGGATGTGCAGCAGGACCTGCCAGGTGGGGTCCCCAGGGAGTGGCTGGGCCGGCAGGCACACGTCCCCCGGGACATGCAACACCACACACAGGTCTGACCCCGGGCCTAGCAGAGATCCCTGGGTCTGGGTCTGGCCTGGGACAGGTTTAGCTTCCCTGCAGCAGTTATCAAGTTGTGGCTAGTGTATGTCACGGCTGGCGACTATTGGTGGAATCGGAAGTGCCGGTCTGTGTGTCATAGCCCTCATACTGCTCATAGATGGCGATTCTCCTTTAGCTCAAGCAGCAGGGGCCTGGGCTTTTGGAGCAGAAGGAGCTGAGGGCTCACCCTGCCTGTAGCTGTGGTGTGCTAGCACTGCAGCGCTATTAACGACCTCAGCCTTGCGCCCTTGCTGGGAGGGTGGTAACGAGTAACACCTGCATCGTACAGCTGGGGAAACTGAGCCACGGAGCGGGGAAGCCAGGACTAGAGCCCAGGTGTCCTGCCCCCCACCCCCGCCACACCAGCCTTCCTCAAGGGCCTGCGAAGCGAGTGGTTACAAAGGAGAAAAGTGACTGTGTGCAGGGAGCTGGTGAGAGCCCCAGAGCAGCTGCCCAGCAAGGGGAGGGAGGCTCTGGAAGGCCTGTCTTTGCTCTCCTCTTTCCCCTCTGGCTGGGGTGTCCTGGCCTGGCCCCTGCGGGGGGGGGGCAGCCTCCTCCTACCACTAATCCCCTTTGGGCAGAGTGTTAATTTCACCTCCCTGGCAGCAATCCAGGCTCCGGGGGCAGGGGCAGGGACGGAGCTGAGACAGGGCATCGCCCAGGAACGCCACAAGCCGAGCAGGGAGGTGGCCCTGGTGGGACAAGGCCGTGGGGAGAACCTAGGGCCAGGGACTCCTAACCCAAGAATCCAGCGATCTGTGTTCAGTGCTGGGCTTGAACGAACCCTTTGATACACCTGCGTGCCCGGGGGGGCATGGTACTGGCCCACCTGCCTGAGCCAAGCCTGGAAGGGTTAACTCGGCCTAATGGCAGTGTACCGTGGCTGGGAATCTGCCTCCCGCTGTCCCCCCCCACCGCCACTGAGGTGCTGTGTGGGGCTGGGAAAGCCCCTCCGCCAGCCCGGAAACCAGCCCCCCCCAGCAGGCTCTGCCTAGGGCTGCTGTACGCAGCATGGGGGGCAGGAGGGGCAGCCCCATAACATGCTGTACACAGCAGGGCCGGCTGGCCATTCCTTGGGGAAAGCCCACGGCACATGGGCCTGGCTAGGGACATCCCAAAGGGAATTGAGGACTGGAGCTCACCTGTGAGCAGAGCTCTCCGCGCAGCTTCCCGGCAAGCCCTTGGACGGGACGTGCTGGGGGAAAAGCCTCGCTGACAGGCTCAAGGGCGGCAGAGGCCAAAGGCTGCACCGGCCTGGTCTGACTTACTTAGCCAGTCATGTTTATATTGCTGTGGCTCCTGGAGGGAAGCTGGGCCAGCGCCCCGTTGCGCCAGGCGCTGTACAAACACGTAGGAGCTAGGCCAGCGCCCCGTTGCGCCAGGCGCTGTACAAACACGTAGGAGCTAGGCCAGCGCCCCGTTGCGCCAGGCGCTGTACAAACACGTAGGAGCTAGGCCAGCGCCCCGTTGCGCCAGGCGCTGTACAAACACGTAGGAGCTAGGCCAGCGCCCCGTTGCGCCAGGCGCTGTACAAACACGTAGGAGCTAGGCCAGCGCCCCGTTGCGCCAGGCGCTGTACAAACACGTAGGAGCTAGGCCAGCGCCCCGTTGCGCCAGGCGCTGTACAAACACGTAGGAGCTAGGCCAGCGCCCCGTTGCGCCAGGCGCTGTACAAACACGTAGGAGCTAGGCCAGCGCCCCGTTGCGCCAGGCGCTGTACAAACACGTAGGAGCTAGGCCAGCGCCCCGTTGCGCCAGGCGCTGTACAAACACGTAGGAGCTAGGCCAGCGCCCCGTTGCGCCAGGCGCTGTACAGACATATAGGGCCCACTTGCCATGAGTGTTGAGCATCCCCACACACGTAGTCCATGGGCGTTGCAGCCCCCTAGTGAACCAGACCCAGGAGAATCAGACCCTGGATCCAGAGCACCAGTCCCTGCCCCAAGGAGACTGCAGGCTGGAAGCTAAGACACAAGGGCCCAGTGGGGCGGGGGGAAATAGGGTAATGGGAACAAACCCAGAGTGAGGTGGGGGAACGGGGGCGCTCCAGCAAACACCCCAGAGCCCCTCGTGCCCCGAGGTTGATCTGCTACCGGAGGAAGTGGGGCCAATCTACTGGACACCATCCTCGCCAGCTGTGCCGCCCCCCCCACCCCTGGATCAGCGTCGCAGCATGACAGGAAACATGGCCCTACTTTCCAAACAAAGCGTTTCTGTTTTCCCAGGCCCAGAGCGTGAGGCCTCACGTGGCCAGCAATGGCTGCCCCCTCCTTCCCGTGCCCGAGGGAGCAGAGCGGGGGCTGCCGCGGGCGGCGCTGGGCTGGTGATGGGCCTGCTGAGGGAGGCGCCGTTTGTTTCTCCGAGACTGCAGCAGTGCGGCCCACGCGCCCGCTCGGCCCTGTCTCCTTTTTCTCAAGCTCCGGTTGGGCCGGGTCATCGCTCGGCCAAGCCTCTTTTCATGCTAAGTGACCCCAGCGGGTCAGGCCGTTTTCGCCTCTTTCTCTTCTAGAGCTGCTGGGAAGGGAAATCACAGGAACTTACCGGCCTGATTGGAAACCTGGTAGCCCTGGGCTAGTGTTTGCCTCATGGGGCCGCCTCTAAAACCCAGTGGGCCAGAGAACCACTCAGCAGCTGCAGCAATAGCAATGCCCTTCACCCAAGAGTTCCACAGTGATCGAACATCATTAAACCCCCAGGATGTAGGCTGGGCTTACCAACCCCACTTTACAGGTGGGGAAACTGAGGCACAAGGCAGGCGAGTGACTTGCCCTGGGTCACGTCGATAAAAAGAGGAATCGACAAGCCCCAGTGTCGTGACCCCAATCCCGTTTGTTCTAACCACTAGGCAACACTGCCTAACGCTTGAGAGGCAGTGTGGGTCAATGGCGCGGGCACAAGCCTGAACGTCAGCAGATTTCAGGTCGGCCATGTCTAGATTCTCAGTCCATGGGGTAGCAGCCAGCCCAGGCCACTGGTCAAACCCAGGCAGCCAGGGGCTCTGGATGGGCCTTTGGGCTGGACTCTGCCCCAGCATGGTGCCCATGTAACTACACCACATCTCTTGGCAAAGTGCAGAACACGGGCAGACACTGGGGGTGCCACGGTCTGGGTGCGGGGCCCAGCTGGGACAGTGTCTGCGGAGTTCAGTATCTTTCCCCTGGCTGCACGTCCTGGAGGAATCCTCCTCGTAAACGACAAGCCAAACCTTGCTCTTGGCCCGGGCGCCGGGTTCCGTTGTGCTCGCTGCAGCCATGCGCTGCGTTTACACGGACGGACCGGAATAGGCCGAGGGCGCCTCATTAAATGGCGTGCAGCACGTGGCTGGGCTGGGCACTTTTTACCGTGGGGCCCACCAAAGCAAGCCTCCAGCCAAGCGTGGCTGGAATGACTAGAGCTTCGCCAGCGCAGGCCGCCTGGCTCATTTGGGGAAGTGTGTTAAAACGCAAACAAGCTGCATTTCCAAGGCCAGGACAAAGGGGGCTTCTTAAAGAAAAGGCGGCTAGCCTCATGCTGAGAGCAGGGGCGTTCGGACAATGCCCCAGGGAATGGCTGTGCAAAAGCCGCAGGGAGGGCTGGGCTCAGAGGAGCAGGGGCCTCACTGGAGCAGCCCGAAAAAAGGGCCCGTCAATGAAGACATTAACCCCTTGTGGCGGGAACACCTGCCTGGGTTCCCAGAGACAGCCTGGGCCTGCGCCGACACTCCCACTGAGTTCGGCCCAGGAGAAGAACCTGAATAGACCAGAGCCACAGGTTTTTCGCCTTCCTCCGCAGCATGGGGCAGGGGTCGCTTGCTGGAGGATTATCTGCTACTTGAAGTCTTTAAATCAAGATTTGGGGACTTCAACAGCTGAGTCAAGGGAGAGAATTATTCCAGGAGTGGGTGGGTCAGTTTTTGTGGCCTGCATCATGCGGGAGGTCAGACTAGATGATCATAATGGTCCCTTCTGATCTTAAGTTCTATGATTCTATGATTCAAATGACTCCTCCTGTGGTCTTAGCAGCAGCCAGGAAGGCACAAGAAGGCCAATGCCCCGTCCTCTGCCAGTGGCATCAGATGGGAAGGTAGCTGCTCAGGCCCCCATCCCCCGAGCGCTTGCCTGGAGCATCTCAAAGGGCTGACCCTGGCCGGCACAGCCTGAGACGCAGGGATGAAGCTTGGGAGCAGAGCGGTGTCCTCGGCCCTGTATTACGAACCGAGACACCGGACGCTCCTCTCGCTCAGCCAGCAGGGAGCTGGGCCGCTGGAGCGGGCGGCGTGGTGGGCGATCCCCCACTGTGAAGGGTGGGCAGGAGAGTAAGAGGCCTAGATTGATTACGGCACTTCCCCGTTCGATGGCTTGCTGGTCTCTTCTGCCTCCCCCCGTCGTTGCTAAAATCCCAGGAGACTCGGCTGGCCGGGGAGCATCGCTGGTACAGAACGCGAACGAGCTCCAGTGGCAGGGAGTTGAATTCAGACTAGAGCGAACGTGCACATTTCTAGTGAGCGTAATTCACCACTGGGCCAATTGCCCGAGGTGGGCCGGGGCCGCTCTGTCACGGGGCGTCTTTAAATCAGCCCCGGCTCCAACCTAGCTCAACCGATTCCTGCAGGAATCGCCGGTTGAGGGTCTTTCTGTATGCAGGAGGCTGGGCTAGATGACCATCATGGTCCCTTCTGATTTGACCACCTGCGGATCTATAGAACAGCCTGTGGGTTGCATTCTTCTTTCAATATAAACATCTTTCTTTAAGGGCTTTCTCCCCTCTCCCTGCATTATTGGGAGGACTGGGACGGTTGATGGATTTATTTCTTCTTGGCTTTGCAGGAGCGAAAACGAGCTGCGTTTATCTGTCATTAACCTCCCTCCCTGTTTGCGGGGAGGCCCAGCCTCCCGGAAGCCAGAGATCAGAACAATCATTGAATTCTGAACCCAGCGTTTATCCCGAGCAAATCCTCGTGGCGCTTTGCTGACCATGATTAGATGAGACGGTTGGGTTTTAAAACATGACACGACGCAGAGGGAAGATGCTCGGGGTGATGCGAGCGCGCTCGACACGCCGCCGCTAGGGAACGATGCGCCGAGGCCAATGCTGCTCGGTTTCCGTCTCTGAACCGGGCTTCAATTTAAAGGTGGAATCTGAGCCTAATTGAATCACTTATGGTTAACAATCAGGGCCGAGACTTTGTGAAATATGCAGCTCCTCTGGGCCAAGGGACACTGGCTTGAGAGCAGTTGGCAAGCGCGGCGAGGTTACATTCCTGCTCGCTTTCATGCAGACATTGGTTTGGAGAGAGCACATCCGCCTGCAACCACTGTGCCTGCCTCAGCTCGGCTGGCTCCGCTTCGGGGAGAACCACCAGGCCCCCTTGAAAGGGAGGCAGCCGCGCAGAGCCATTAACCGACTTGCCCACCGTCAGTGGCAGAGGGCTTGAGTCTCAAAGGAAGTGCCTAACTCCCATGGACTTCAATGGGAGTTAGGCACCTAAATACCTTTGAGGATCGGGGCCTGAATTGGGACTAGGACCCCACAGCCTCAACTGCCTGTCCCTGTCTTAGCCCAGAGGCAATCACTGCTTCCTGTTTATTGGCCCTGGAAGCTTACGAGTTAATTGATTGGTCCCTTTGTGCTGTTTAATTTGCCATTAAACTACCGCCATCTTAGTCAGCCTCTGCCACAAAGCGCTGCCAGAACTCTGCGAAGAAACAGTCTCTCTCCGGGAGGCTGCATATGCCTCTGTGCAGAGGAAACTCTTTCCCATGGGCTGACCCCAGCCCTGCCCTTTGCCCTTCCAGTTTTATCTCGTTCCTGTCATTTGGGAGCCGTCCTTATGGGAACAGGCCTTCGGCTGGGTCCTCGTGCGCAAAGCCTGGCTTGTTCCTTTAGGAGCATTCAGCTTCAGAGCTGGGCTGGAGCGATTCGTAAGCAGTGGCTCTAACGCAATCCTTCCAAGGCAGTTTTGCAATCTCAGGAGGACGCTGCTGACTAAGCCGGGCTTGGCCATGCAAATAAATCTCCTTCGCCCGCCTCTGCAAAATCCCGACTAACGGCCTAAGAACTGGCTCGGGCGGCTAGCAGCACCGATTTGCTCCTGCGAGCACAGACACGTTCCCACACAGCAAGCAACCCACAGACACCTCTCTGCACGGCGCCGGACACGCAAGGGGAGATCTTGTGCTGGTGCATGGCTCCGCAAAACCCGGCACTGGTGCAACACAGCTGCATGGGGGGCCTCACCCG
Organism: Platysternon megacephalum; assembly: GCA_003942145.1. Taxonomy (NCBI): domain Eukaryota; kingdom Metazoa; phylum Chordata; order Testudines; family Platysternidae; genus Platysternon; species Platysternon megacephalum. Next base: position 17,681,417 of record QXTE01000014.1, on the reverse strand, counting down.
AGCCGTGCAGAGGGGTGGGCAATGAATTCTCCATGCCACCGGGCCTCTGTCCAGAACCCAAACTGTATTGGCCTTTTCTCGTTTGGTCCGAAGGGTGAATCTCCAATGGGAGTCGCACCTCGGAGGTGTCCGACCACCCAGCTGGGCCGAGTGAAGCCCTCGGAGCCCCCGATACACATGCAATGACCCCTGGCTAAGCTGGCAGCAAGAACTGAACCTGGCACCTGCTGGCATGAAGATTTGACCTGCTGGGGCGCTCAGCAGCTCGGGACAAGCTTCTGCGGCCAGGAGGGAGAAGGTCACACATCAGCAATGGGCTTGTTTACATGGTGGGGTAATGCGCGCCGCAGGCGCGGTTTCCAACGCACACTAATGCGCTGGGCATGAACTGGGCGGGGTAGACCCTGCTGACGCGCTGTAATGTAGTGCAGTTTGAAACAGCGCTGCATTAAAGCGCACCAGGGAACCTTTAGCGCACACCAGCAGGGGCTCCACGGACCAATTAATGCTTTAGAAATCACACCCCATAAAGCGAATCACCCTGTGTGGACAAGGCAGAGATTTTGTCCTAGTAGAACCCCGTGGGCCGGGGGTGGGGTGATTTTTACTCATAGTTCTACCAGTACAACTCCTTGTGTGGATGCAGTTAAACCAGTATAAAAGTGCTTTATACCAGGATAGCTTATTCTCCTTCCCAGCTGGGACTAGCTGTACTGGTTACCAGCACCTTTCTATCAGCTTCGGCATCCACACCAGTGGGGGGTTGTACTGCTTTAACGAGCCAGGTTCAATCCAAGTGATACAGTTTTTGGGTGTCGACAAGCCCCAAGTCTGCGGTGTGTGCCCCCCGTCCCTCTTCCCAGAGTGGGCAGCCCCCAGCGACTGCTTCCGGCTTGGGCTCCAATGCCCAACGCACAGGACAGCTTGTCTGCACAGCAGCGTTACCTGAGTCGGCGCTCAAGTGTGAGGCTGCTGTTAATTTGAGGTGGCCGGTCAGAGCGGGAGTATACGGCAATATCGGAGTCCGCACAACTCACCAGCTGCTAACGGGACCGCTCTGTAACGTGGACACAGGCTAGCTCCACTCGAGCGCGGCTTGTCTTCCAGCGCCTCCCCAGAATTCCCCTGCACCCATCTATCTATTCCCAGCATCTGGACCAGAAATCCGGCTCAGTGGGAGCTGGTTACATAACTGTGTTTATGCCTTTGGAAAGCTCCCTTAACCCCCATGCTTAACATCAGCAAGTATTTAAGTCCCATTGAAAGGAACGTCACGTGCTTTAATAAATTAGCTGACACGGTGAAGGTCTCTGCATTGCATCTAGAGGCTGTGGGGTCAGTCCCAGCTGATGACCCAAGCAATGGGTCATTATGTGTTACCGTGTCGATTCTCCAAATGTCGTGCAAACAATAAAGTGAACCTGGGTGTTCCCTGCTCCACACAAGAGTGCACGCTAATGGAAAGTATTTAAAAAAAAACCCGCACATTTTATTAAAATCGCAGAACAAATTTTCCTGGAACCCACGAGCAAACTCAATTCCATTGGACTGTCGGCGGTTTTAATCTTAACAGCAATTTTGAGAAAAGGCAAAAGGCCTTTGATTTCCATCAATAAATATAAAAAAATATAATAAATTACATTAAAAAAAAGTGAACACTGACAGACTAGCAAAGGGCGTCTAGCGAAACGCAAAGGCGCACAGGGTGGGAAGCGGTATGGAAGAATAAATAGAGAGAAGGAAAATGGTTACATGACCTTGGGCACAGCTATCAACCGTCATCCGCTCGCTACCAGAGGAATGTCAAATTGAAGGCACTGGCTCTGCCCTTCTCTTGTGGCACCGACAGGAGAAAAAAACTACTTAGCAGAAGGTTTTTGATACGGCCAGTTGCTTAAAAAGCAAACGCACTGGAGCGGCGTCTCAGTGCCCGGCGAAAGGAAATCGATCGCGTCAGGCTTCGGGCCACCCTGGCCAAGATGCGGGTTCCCCGCACCTGGAAACTTCGTTGTTTTGAAGTTTAAACTGAATCATTTTATTTGCTATAAATCTTCATCCTCTTATAAAGAGCAAAGGAAAAATCAATGTCGCTTTGTCACAGCAAAGTCCCGGCCTACCCTCTGCTTAGAAATGGAGGCCGTTCTGGAAAATCCACATACTCCCGCCAGTCAGCAGAGGGTCAGCACAGCAGGGAACGAAAGACAAGCAGGAGGAGCCTCGCTCTGCTTTGGCCAGCCCTGTGCAAGCAATAGGTGGAGGAAGAGTTCGCCAGGGCGGTCCTTCAGAACAGGCTTCAGTCTAGCGCCTCCCCCTGGAGCCAGCTACCATTGCACAGCAGCGGTTGCACGCAAGAGATCACCCAATACTAATCATCATAATATCCGCAATAAATAAAACTAACTGCTGTGGAGGTATCATTGTTGGTACAAGATGGCATGAGAGACTGGCTGACTCCGCTCTGGGCACTGCCATCCAGTCGGTCGGTGTCCTCAGAGGCTCTTGGCTAGGGGACGATGCGAAGTGCACTTCAATTCTCCACTTCAAGTATTTCCCGGTTTGCACAGCCGCTGAGTGTCGCTTTCTCTCCCGCAGCGATTCCTTCTCCATGCAGGTAGCGAGGCTGCCTGGGCTGGGGCCAGCTCCTGCTCAGATCGGGATGCCAACCATGCTCACCTGCTCCTTCAGCCCCAGCAGGCTGTAGGCGATGCGTTTCTGGTGACCCGGCAGGCGCACCCCGATTTTCTTAATGTCGCTGGGGAACAAAAAGGCAAAGGGGAATGTCAGCAGGGCCCAGCCGCTACCATGATGCGCGAATGCCAGGCGCTGGTTTGAACTGCTATCCACAAGGGGAGAAGGACTCAGCCCGCATTTACCAAACAGCCATGAAAGCTGGCCTAGCAGCCCGCGTGTGGGGCGTGGCCAGGGAAAGGGGGCATGGCTGGAGTGTGGCTGTGCCCCTGCCATCCCTGTCTGGTGCATTACCCCCCCAGGGTTACACTCCTGGCAGAGCTGAGAGCAGCCTTGAGGCTGCCCTAAACTACGCAGCAGATGGTGGTGAACTGGCTTCAGGACCAACGAGCCACTGCACCTCTTAGGACTGAGGACTGGCACCCACCCTGCGTCGTCACGATCTCCCCCTGCCCTTTCTTCTTCCCCGTCCCTCTCTCGTCTTCTCCTTCCCCCCCGACCCAGCCTGATCCATCCCCTAGGCCCGCTCCAAAGCCAGTGAAGGGAAAGACTCCTCGGCTCCAGTGAGCTCTGGGGGAGGCCCCACGTTCCCAGCTGGAGCTTGGAGAATCTTTCTCATGCCCTGTCCTGACACTGCTTCCTTTTGGCAGCCCCAGCGCTTGAACAATAAGGGGAGGGCAGGCCAGCCTGTCTGCTAACGAGCCTCTCCCTTGTTTCCCTGTAAAGCCAGTTAATTACAGGGTGCGTGTTCAGATCGGCAGCACCTCTTGAGACATCGCTGAGCCACCTTGTGGGCTAGGGCAAGGCCAGTGGAGAAAACAGGCAGCTCCACACCCCGCCCCAGGGAATTAACAAGGGCAATTAGCCTCAGCATGTCTCCAGGCCCTTCACAAAGGGAGCTTTGTCCTCCTTGGGGAACCCAGGTGGGCGGGCCTGGCTTTGCCAATGGTCACAGGCATGGGGGAGCCAGGAACCAGATCCAGACCCGCCCCCTGCCCAGTGCTATGCTCTAGCCACTAGGCAATGCTGCCTCCCTACAGACATAGAGGGACAGGCCAGCTAGTCTGCCTTCCAGCCTTGGAAATAGCCAGCTCCAGACGACGGGCAAACTCCCCCAGCCTTGCTGGCAGCCCAGGAACACCGAGAGGCCCCAATAGAAATCCAGCGCCAGACTCAGCCCATGTCCTGAACAGCTTAGGGTAGAAATGGAAACTGAGGCACTGGGGGGTGGGGGGGAGGAGGGGGGCATGTGACTTTCCCAGCAGGCTGGTGGCAGAACTGGGAAAAGAGCCCAGGTCTTCTGAGTGCCACTCTAGTGCCCTGGCCACTAGGCCACACTGCCTCCTCTGCATTTAGAGCCGGCATGCTGCAGGCAAAGGCTCCCCGGGCTGGGCAGCAGAGGAGAATCCCCTGGGGCCTAGCTGAGCCAGCTTTGTTCAGGGAACGTGATGTTCTGCAGCTACCCCCGGATGCCCCCCCCCCCCATCCTCGTCCCTGGGGCATACAGAAAACATTCCCAGCCTGGTCCAGCAGCCAGCCAGCCCTGCTGTTTACACAGGCTATATTTATCCTACAGGGCTTGGGGTGTTGTTATTTCCTGGGGGATGAGGATTTGGAGGGGGGAGGAAAGAAAAAGAGGGCCCCCCCCCTCCTTCCAAGAGTGCCTGGGGGAGAGCAAGGGGGAGATTACAGCACTTCTCCCTTCCGGGTGACTCTGAGCAGGGTCCCAGCGCGGAGAGGGACGCGGCTTCCCACGGCTCTGCCAGGAACTCAGGCCCTCAGGCTGTGGGGTTGGGAGCAGGGAAGGCAGTGGGGCAAAACTGAGCCCAAACCACCAACTCCAAGGAAAGAGAGAGCCCAAAGGGGGGCTCCATTCCCCTGCCTTGGCCCCTGGCACCTCACCCGCGCCTGGCCCAGCCGGGATGGGGGCGATGCAGAGCGGGGAGGGGGCAGCGGTTAGCCCCACAGCAGCTCTGGGCTCAGCTCTCCGGGCCCGGCCTCCCTCTTCTGGGGCCAGCTGGAGAAAGATGAAACTCCGGGGGCGGGAAGCTAGCACGTGCCCCCGCTGTCTGATCAGGGACAGCTGACGGGATCCTGCCCTCCTTGGGCAGAAAGCAGGGGGGGAAGGGCGGGGGGGGGTAATGCCAGATGGTGACAAGGGCAGGAGAATGACGCTGGCAGGGAACCAGAGGTTCCACCAGGGGAAAAGGGACAGCTCGGCCCTGGAGATGAGAAGAGCAGCTCAGTGGGCATCAGGCTGGTGGCCCTATGTACCAGCCCAAGGGGGACTCTGGTGCCAGGCCCAGTGCTGCCCCCGGATCAGAGCTCTCTCCCCCACACCCAGTCCCGCTGGCTGGCAAGGATCAGACTGACGGGGCTTTAAGAGCCAGGAAGTGATCTGACTCCTTTCCGAGTGCCACAGGCAGAGACAATCTAGCTCACGGTAGGCGCCCGCGGCAGCCCAGCTAACCTGACCGGCGCTGCAATGCCCAGGACCCGCTCTGCCCTGCCAAGACACTAAGCAGCCAATTTGGGAAGCTCGTGCATGCATCTGCCTGCGGAGTGAGAGCCTGCCCCCAATGAAGGACTGGGCCTGGGGTGAGCAAGCAGATCCGCACGGGGGCGAGGGTGCCCGGATCAGCCCCAGGCCCTGCCCTGGAAGCCCTCAGAGGCGGGGCCTGCCAGGGAGCGGGTCAGACGGGAGACAAAGGCAGCGGAGGGGGGAGCGTGACTCACTCGTTGCTCATCTGCACCACTTTCTCGATGGCGTTGTAGCCGCCCGACAGGAAGTTCTCCGTGTACTGGTTCATCTTGATGGAGTCCAGCCACTCGGAGACGGTCCTGAAGGGAAGGCCCTCTGAGCCGCTGGTGCTGGGCAGGCGGATGGACACCCTGCGAGGACACAAAACCCCCAGATGTTAGCGGCCCATCTCCCCTGGGCAGGGCAGCAGCTGGGCGGGGGTGGATTCCTCTGCCCAACACCCTGGGCAGTTAGACCAAGGGGGGCAAGACATGGGGGCAGGTACCTTCCTCCACGAGCCAGACGGGTAAAGCACACCCCTTCCCCCAGCACCCCTGCTGCAGGGAGATTCACACCTCCCATCCCCAAGGTAAGGGCATGCTTCCACCCCCCCGCCACGCCTCCCTTTCATCTCAAAGGCGTCAAATCCCATGGGAGGAGGCGTTGACGTGGCAGGGCTGATGAGTGGACGGCGTGCGCTAATGGACTGAGCACAGAGCTGGGAGCCAGGATCCCCGATGTTCTAACCCAGCACCGCCACCAGCTCGCTGGATGACCTTGGATAAAGAGCTCGAGCTGTGCCTCAGTTTCCCCACCTGTCAGAGGAAGGTGGGGGTAACAAATCCCCACTCCATGGGGCGGGGCAGCTGGGAGGGTTAATTGCATCGTGTCTGTAAAGGGCTGGGTCAGTGCTAAATGCTTTTTAATTATTGTTCATTGTTAGTCTGGTGGGGGCTCGCTGGGCCCAGCCGCTTCGCAGCTTTCCCAGGGGCTCGGCTTCGAGGGGATCCCTGGGGATGCCATGGGGGAGCCCTGGCTGGCTGCCTGCACGCTGCAGTGGGAGGGTTCCAGCCCCTGCCAGTCTGTGCTCCCCGCGTCCCACGTCTGCTCCCCCACGGGCCTGCCCCGAGTTCAGCCCTGGCCGCAGCGGGCTCGAGGGCTGGGTTCGGCCCTGCGTCCCCTACACTTGGTCCGAGCCCTGCCCCTGGGCACCAGCCAGCTGGCAGCCCCTCCCATTAGCACCACCTGGAATGCCCAGCGAGGATGCCCCGACCCCACGTTGCCCAGGGCTTCACCTCCCTGCAGCAGCCTCCTGCCAGTGCCACAAAGCGCTCAGGGACGCTGGCGCGCTGCACCCAGCCTGCTCTTGCTTTCCCAGCTCCTGTTGTGGTGCCCACCCTCTGCAGGCCACGGCCCTGCAGCAACACCCTCCCCTATAGCCAGCGCTGCCTGGTCAGGCCCTTCTTCGATGGTGCCAGCTGCACATGACTCAGTGTCTTGTCATCAGGAAGCAGAGGTGGCTCGGACCAGCTGCCTCCTGCTGCCCTGGTTTGCGAACCCCACCCTCCACCCAGAGGAATCCCTGGCTGAGCCGGGGCCAGGGCCCGGCGGGCGGGCTCCAGACAAGGGGCACGCGGAGAGGGCTGGTGGCCAGCTGCCTACCGCGGGTCGAAGTCCGCCAAGGTCTTGAGCGACTCGGGGGCCCGGATGAGCTTGTCGAGGATGCTGACAATGTCGTTGAACTTGGGCCGGCGGCTCCTCTCCTGCTGCCAGCACTGCATCATCAGCTGGTAGATGGCGGAGGGGCACTCCATGGGGGCGGGCAGCCGGAAGCCTTCGTTGATGGCTTTCATGACCTGCCGAGGGAAGGTGACCGCAGGGTGAGAGACGTGGCCTGCAGAGCAGAGGCATGCGCCTCCCACGTGCTGCAGAGAGCTGCCCGGAGCCCACCCACGGTGTGTGGGGCAGGCGGGCGGGGAGCTCTCCCATAAATCCCTGGCTGGACAGGGAGCGTCTCCTTGTCTCCTGCTCTGAGAACGGACACGCAGGTCAGACCATCCCAGAGAGCCCCACAGGGGGTCAGAGTGCCTCGTTCATCACCCACCGAGCAACCCAGGCTGTGCCCGGCGCGTACGCCAGGCTGGCTGCAATGGTACAGCCCGGGGGCTCTGCTGTGTAAGGGAGGGCGGGGGGGCCTCATGCTGCCCAGCGTGGGGGTTCAGGAAAGCCCCTTGCCATGTTAACCACACCCACTCCAGATGCCCAAGGAGGCAGCACTGTGGCACTGCCAGGCTAACAGCAGTGCAGGCTTCCCCCGCGCTGCCCCGCGACCTGTCCCCCCCTCGGCCCAAAAGAGGAGCTCCGTCTTCACGGCCCATTCGCTCCTTGGCCCCGCAGCTGAGATTGCGGCCATGGCGGTGGGCTTTGTCCTGTGGACACCTGTCCCCCCCCCCAGTGCATTTCACATGGGCCACAAAGGGCCATCAGACGGGCCAGTGTTTCACAACCAAGCCAGGCTGGAGTCTGCTCCCTAGCCTGTCCTAGGCCTCTAGGATGTCCAAGCCGGGTGATGGATGGGTGGAGAGACGTGGACAGACAGACACTGTTTTATCCTTCCCCCCAGGCCAGGGCAGCGGGCACAGCGAATAGCCGGCACGTGGAGCCGGATCCCCACTCTAGGGACATGCAGCGGCCATTCCCGGGGGAGCCTGGCAGTCCATCCCCATCAGGGCCGTTCAGACACAGACAGGCCGGCTCTGCCCCCCGTCCCCCGCCGGCTGCACTCACCTCGTGGTTGGAGAGCTCCCAGTAGGGCCGCTCGCCGTAGGACATCACCTCCCACATGACGATGCCGTAACTCCACACATCGCTGGCCGAGGTGAACTTCCGGTAGGAGATGGCTTCCGGGGCCGTCCAGCGGATGGGGATCTTGCCGCCCTGCGAGAACCACACAGCCCAGGGATTGACACTGCTGCCTGCCTGCTCCGTCCCTGGCTGATACCAAGGGAGGCTGCAACCCCGGGGCTTCCTCCTGCACCCACGACTGGGCATGCCGGAGCTCGCTGGACCCAGAGGGGGCTACGCAGGGGGCGGCACCAGCAGGGCCCAGACCAAGCTGGGCTCAGGCTCGAGGAGCAGGGCGGGCTCTCATCATGGCCATGCTCCTTGCTGGGTGTGGGGTGGGGGAAAGAGTTTCTCTGACATCCCATCAGCCCCAACCACCATGCCCACTTAGTGTAGGTCCTACGCCAACAAGGAGGGGAGGCACAGGCCACGGCTGCAGTCCCTCCCTGCCGGAAAGAGCTCAGCTGCCCCCAGCCCAGGGGTGGGTCCGCCCACCGTGACTGACGGAGCAGATTTCCCGGGGGGGGACGGGGGACAGCGGCTCCCATCGTGATCTTGGGGGCTCTTCTACTGCCCTTCCCCCTCCCAAGAACGGGACAGGATCAGCCCCACACCCCGGGGTGGGGGTGGGGGGCAGGGTCACCTGCATTCCCCCGTGTCCACCAGCTGGGCCTTGTTCCCTGGGAGAGACAGAACAAACCCCTCTCGGCCAAGGGGCGCAGTGTAAGGGCAGTGGGGGCGTTCTTCAAACTCCCCCCAGGACCAGGGACAGTCACACCGGGATCTGACGCGACAGTGCTGGCTCCAACCTCACTTTGGGCCCCCGTGTCCCATAGTCAACCCCGCTGGGTCTGCCCCTGCACGGAGGGACCCTGACACTTGAGTTCTGATTTACTGCTGCTGCCAATCCTTGGATCCTGTCTCATGTTACCCGCCCTCTCTCCCACTCTCTTGCAAGCCTAAGGCTGTCAGGGGAGCTGGCTGGGGGGGGCTGAAGACTGGATTCGCAGCAGGGGCTGCAGTTTGGGATACAGGGGCATCAGCAGACCTAAATCGGGGAACAGGGCTGGAATAGCAGGAGGGGCTGCGGGCTGGGATTGAGGGGCAGTGGCAGAGCTGTGTACCCAGAGATGTTGGGGTACATCCAGAATAGCAAGGGGGACTCAGTCTCCCCACCGCAGAGGACACCCGACGACCCTAGGGGAGCAGGGTACTGCAGCCGACGAGCACTTACGCTGGTGGTGTACGTGGCCTCGGGATCATCCTCCAGGACACGGGACAGGCCGAAGTCGGACACCTTGCAGACCAGCTGGCTGTTGACGAGGATGTTGCGGGCAGCCAGGTCCCGGTGCACGTAGTTCATGTTGGCCAGGTACTTCATGCCCGCGGCGATGCCCCGCAGCATGCCCACCAGCTGGATCATGCAGAACTCACCGTCCTTCTCCTGCGTGACGAGAAGAGACGTGCTCAGGATGGTAAGGGGTTAAGCCGACCGCCTTCCCCGCATGCACTGTGTTCCTATCACCATCTCACGTTTACATGGCTCCTTGAACCCAGAGCATGCCACAAACTATAGCTATGCCATGCAGCCAAAATGCAGCCACCTCTGGGGTGGAGGGTGGCTGCCCATCAGTGCACAGCACAACAGTGGAGGCAGAGGGGGTGAATCATGGACGCGGCCACTGGCACAAATCCAAACTCAAAGAAAGGGCTGGGAGATCTTTAACACCCGTGTGGAACCCCAGGAGTTATGGGCTTGACTCCCCTACAGGACACGGCATGTAAATCTACGGGCTTGACTGTCCTCTCGCTGCACCTGCAAAGGATTGTGGGATATGGTGGTTTGTGGGTTGCTGAGCAAAAAATATTGAAGAACACTAGGTTAGACAGTCCGGCTCTTTTTCTTATTAAAGTCGTGGTAAAAAAATGAAACATTTAAAGAGCCAATTCCCTTCCTCGTATTCCAGCTCACATGGTTCGGATCAGGAGCATTCTGACAACCCAACGGCCTTTGCATCACTGATGCAGCTCGGTTACTCTGCATTTTGCTCAGCTCCAGACATGGGATGAGGCTGGTCCGTTTCGTCGGTTTCCCTTCCCATCGGGGATGCACTAGCCCAGGGTGGAGATGCCGGGGATGCAAAGGCTGTCGGGGAGAGTTCCGTAGACTCTCATCCTCCCACATGCTTACAACTATTTCAGCTGAACTGAAAAAGCAAATAACGTTCACCCTGAGTGTTAAATCTTGGTGATTCCCTTCCTTGCTATTGGACAAAACCTAAATCCGAGGGCGTGGCCTGCAGTTCTCGACAGCGTCCCTTTAAAAATGGGTGGGCCTGGCTAGGACAGAATCGTGCTTCTCCTCTCTCTGTTCATGAGCAAGGAACCACAACACCTACCCGCAGAAACTTGTCCAGGGCTCCGTTCTCCATGTACTCAGTGATGATCATGAACGGTTTGTCTGAAAAGAGAAGTGTCAATCATGAGACGTCCTGGCAGAGCTCCCTCCCCCAGGCCCCAGCACCACCTGGCAACAGCCCATGGGCGTTTGTGCATGCAGAGCAGGAAGGGGAGCTGGGTGCTGGTCATGGGGCGGAGAGGTGACTGGAACAGCCTCCCAGGAGAACGAGCCCAGATAAAGTGATCAAGATTCCGCCGAGCGTGGGCGTCATCTGCGCTGATGGGCACCTGGCAGGGAACAGGACTGGGAAAGGGTCATGCTTGTGGGAGGGGTCTACTCCGGGGTGTCGATAACCAAGCCCTGCCAAGCCGGCCACCACATTCTGCTTCAAGCAGTTGTTCTGGTGTAACCCCAGGATTCGGGTACCTTTCGGTAGGAATGATCCTGGTCAAAGTCCTGCAGTGAGGGGCGAGGGGATTTTTTGAAGCTGGGTTTAAGAACAGCGACGTTCCCTGACTCGCCCCCAACACAAACCTTGCCATTTTTGCAGCTAAATCAGCGCTCTTGGCAGGAAACACAACTGGTTGTCAGGTGAGAAGGGACCACGGGGGGCGTATGGGATGGGGGGGGGGGGATGCTCACACTTGGAGACGACGCCCTCCAGCCGGATGATGTTGTGGTGGCAGAACTGGCCCATGATACTGGCCTCGCTCAGGAAGTCGATGCGCTGCTTCTCCGTGTAGCCAACCTTCAGGGTCTTGATTGCCACCGGGATGTCCTTCTTCCCGTGTTTCAGTGTGCCCTTGTAAACTTCCCCGAATTCGCCTGGCAGGAGGAAAGGAGGAAGAGGGTGACCCTCCTGAGGCTACTGGAGACCTGGACATGTCCACCGCTGGGCGATGCAAAGGCCCGTCTGCCTCTTCTCTGGAGGGAAAACCCCTTCAACTACTGGCTGCACCAGGAGGCCGTGTCCCTCCTACACCAATCAGAGCCTGCTTGAGGAAGGCGGGCCCCACCTGCGCCAGCCACTCGCAGCAGGAAGAGGGAGCGACCTACCTGCACCGATCACCTTCTGCCGGGTGATGCCCGAGGGGTGAATCTCAGTTGTAAATTTCAGCACCGCCTGGTTGGGGTCTTCGTAGGTGTGGGGGTCCACGTAGGTTTTCAGGGGCTTCAGCTGTTCTGTGGGGCGGAGGGAGGGAGGGGACACATGGAAGCAGGCATGAGGTTGGGGCTCAGGACCCCGGCGAGATCTCATCCTACTGAAAGTACAGTTCAACTCATGGCCGTTTGAAGCCCAGTCGCCCCGGCGTCCTCAGCCCAACGCCCGTTTCTTCCCCGTGCTGCAGGCAGGGACTCCGCCGATGTCAGGCTGGCAGCAGGGGGCGGAGTCTCCCTTGAGCCTGCACAGACATTTATGGGTCACACTCCGGGTTCCTGTTCACTCACTGGGCTTGGCTGTAGCCCCAGGGCTCCAAGGGCCCCGCAGCCAAGGTACACCCTGCACAACCACCACTGGAGACCCATGCTAGGGCCGTTCTTCAGCAGCGGGCTGTGGGGCCAGCAGGCCGCTCACAGGGGACCGGGGCTTGTAGGGCCACATTCTGCCCAGCCCCTGCATGGGCTGGTGAGGAAAGACACACGGACTGTGCTGGGTCTGCCCACCGCCTTGCACGGGAAGCGCTGTCCCTGCCTCCAGAGGGTGCAGGGGCCCTGTCTCCATGCTCCCGGCCCCAGCCGCCGCCCCAGATGAGCAGAGCTGGGATCTGCCACACTCGTCTCGAAGGGGCACATGCTCCCTGGCGCGGGTCCGACCCAGCTCCCGCTGGAGTCTCTCTCTCACTCACCGGACTTGGAGAAGTAAACGTCCTCGGACGACTGCCGGGCCCGGGAGCGCCTTCTCCTACAACAACAAGGAGGGTTAGGCCTGGAGACGCTCCCCACTGCATCCCGAATCACATGACCAGCAGCCCCCCATGAGAGAACATGCCAGACAAGCTCGTCTCCCCCACATCCTTCTTTGCTGTCTTGAAGAGACCCCAGATCGATCCAGCCCCCCGCCCTGCCTCTTAATATGGGGGACCAGATCCCGGGGGGTCCTGCACTCAGTCCTTCCTTGGGCAAAGCTCCCAGTGATGCCCAGGCTGGGTAACCAGTGAGTAAGGGCCTGAGGGCCTAGTGGGAACAGACTAGTCTGTTTCACGTCTGTCTCTGGTCAGTTTCACACCCGGGCTCTCCTGCCATGATGTCTGTGTTGCAAAAGGTCAGTTCCTCAAGCAAACATTTTGGTTGCTCTTACACAGCCTAAGCTGGACCCAACCCGGCCCACGTACGTCTCAGCAGCCGATGCCAGGTCAGCAGCGGGGAATCACGTGGTAACAGACGCCTGGGCTGGCAGCAAGGCACAGGTTAGCTGCCTGCAATACTGCCCCCTCCACACCTCCAGGCCAGTGGGTGCATTGGCTGTGAGGGAAGGGAGGTCCGATGGGGAAGGGACAGGCAGCCGCTCCTGGGCTATGGACGCCCTAATAACAAAGGGGGGGAAATGCAAATACCTTCGGTGAAGGTAGAGGGCGACAGCTACCACGACCAGTATCAAAATGATCCCAGCGACAGAGCCGCCGACCGCGGCCGCCGTGTTCATGTTCTCGGAGCCTGCAGGAGGAAGGAAAGACTGTGAAGGAAGCCACGGGGAAATTAACCGCACATTCCCAGCATGGCTCCTTACTGGCCGGGCTCTGCCCAGGCCTCTCCAAGGGTGGTGGGTGGTGGTGGGGAGTCCCTCGGCACCTGAGATTTAGCAACGTCCAGGCAGAGAGAGTGCTCGCTCCCTCTGTCGCTCTCGGCTCCCTTCATTCTGATCTCTGCCCTGCACTGAGGGTCGGTAAGTTTCGAAGGCGGGGCGCAAGGGGAGGCAGAGTTGGAAGCCGCGTGTGGCAAGTGATCAGAGCTGGGGACTCAGAGACCGGACACTTGGGTTCTATTCCCATAGACTCTGCCATTGACTCGCTGCGTGGCCAGGGGCGAGTCACTTCGCCTCCCCGTGCCTCAGTTTCCCCAGCTGGGAAATGGAGGTAGTAACAGTGGGCTCTGCCCCTCCCTCACATACTCACCCTCAGCACGCGTCTCAAACTCATACTCCATGCTGTAGGCCCCCTGGCCTTCTTGTGTCAGGGCCTGGACCCGCACCAAGTACTTGGTGCCCGGCGTGAGCTTGGCGAGGGTCACCGAGTTCCCTTCGGAGCGCAGGACCGAGTAGCTGTTCTCATCCATCTTCAGAAAGCAAAACACACAACCCCCACCACACAGATCAGCAGCCTCGCGGGACCAGGCAGCGCCCCAGAGCCCAGCCGGGGACGGGACCGGGGCGAGCCAGTGACAGCATCAGCCTGGCTCAAGGATCAGTGGCTGAGGCCAAGCCAGTGAGGACAATCTGGCTTCACTACCAGGCCCCCGCCGTGACCTGAAATCCCTCTGAGTATTCCTGGAGGCCACTCCAACAGCTTGATTCATGCTGTGGCTTGTGCATCCGAGCCAGGCCCTCCCCTTCCAACTGGCTCCATGGGCAGATCCACTAGGAAGCTGTGGTCCCCTCTCCTTTCCCTCCCTGCCCGCTAAGCCCAGAGGGCGTGACTAGCTTGGAAAGTGAACGGCCAGCGCTACCTTCTTGCTGTAGGTGACCTCGTACTTCCAGACGCGGCTCTGCTGCCGGGGCTGGACGGTCCAGGAGATGCTCAGGCTGGTTTCAGTCTGGCTGTCCAAATTCACCGATGTCACCCGGGGAGGCTCTGGCCAATGGAGAAGAAGGCGACGGTCAGGTGGGTGCTAGGAGGCGTGAAGCTATCACGGGTGGAAGGATGCCGGGCCCAGCAGCCCCCAGGGCTTTGGCAGAGCTGCCCATACACAGGCATGGCCGGTCCAAACATCTAACTACGCACCAGTGCGTCTGCTTTGCCATACTCACCAGCCGATGGTCTCTGCTGCACAGGTGACTTCAGCTGCTTTACCACACCCCATCTAACCCCTTCTCTGATGCCTGCCGAGCCCCATCAAACCCCATACCGGACGTTCACAGCTTTCCCATATTAACCAGTGCACCTCCCTCATCTGTGTATAACACCCCCCCACCCTCCACCCCCAACCGAATGTAACAGGCATGTTGATACAAGCCCACCAGTTATATATACTGACCACCCCTTACCTGTCTGGTTGACGCTGATGCTCGCAGTGGCATAGCTGCGGCTGGGGCCGTAGGCGGACACCCCGTTCCTGGCCTCCACGGTGAAGGTGTAGTTAACATGTGGCTCCAGGTCGCTGACGGTCAGAGACGTCCTGGTCAGCCCCTGGGGCTGGTCCGAGTAGCGGATGCTGCTGTCACAGGCCCGACAATCCCCCGACTCCGGCCAGCACTGCTCACACGTGATGCTGTAGGTGATGTCCTTACGGCCCCCCGTGTCGCGGGGCGGGGACCAGCGCAGCTGCACCTTGGCGCCCAAGCCGATGGCCATGACATTGTGGGGGGCGGAAGGGGGGCCTGGATGGGGGAGGGGAAAGGTCATGGGTCACGGTGGCAAGGGCGTTTCCTTCTGGGGGCAGGGGAAAGAGAGCACATGGCTCCCGGAGCAGAGAGGAGCTGGAGTGACAAGCTTGGAGCTTCTGGAACTGGAGGAGGGAGACCCAACCGCCATGCCCCATCCCCAGCCCTGGGGAACAGCAGCCAGATCCATCCCCCGTGGCTGCCCCCGCCAGTATATTCGCTGTTTGAAATACGTCACTACAGGAAGTGCCACCCTCAAAGGCGCGGGACGTTTCACTGGGCATGAGGGGCGGGACTTCCTGTCATTTGGGGTGTTCCCCTGGTGGGCGATGAGACTGAGTTCATCCCAGCTCTCAGGGGGTGGCGCTCACTGGGCTGGTGTGACCCAGGGTCGAGACTGGGCTGTCTCATACCCAGCCTGCCGATTCACAGCCTCAGAAGGATGAGCGGGAGGACCTTTATGTGGGCTACTTGAGAGAGTTGAGGGGCGGGCGGTCTGGCTCTTAGAGCTGGGGACTAGGAGGCAGGACTCCTGGGTTCTAGTCCCAGCTCTGCCACTGGCTCACTGTGTGACAATGGGCAAGTCACTTGACCGCTCCGTGCCTCAGTTTCCCCACTTAGAAAACAGGAAGGAGCCCTTCGCTCTGAGACCCTCAGGGGTCAGTACTATTCTAGATGAGCAGAGGGTTACTATTACAGGCCAGGAAAATGGAGCAGGCTCTGACCTGTCCCGGGGACAGCTGGGGTGGGAACGTGGGTGAGAACAGCGGAGGTTTGTCACCACAGCAGGTTCTCATACTTACGGGTGCAGGGAAAAGACACTGGATCCTCTGCCGCCCGGAAATAGCCTTCCTCACATGGGCACGAGGTGGAACCTTCAGGAGAGGAGAGCGTGTGTGGAGGACATTTGGAGCAGGCATCACCGGAGATGTCCGGCTTGAAGGACCCAGCAGGGCAGGCTGTGAGGGGAGAACAGGGCACAGGTTAGGCAATAGGGGCACTCATGGGGGTAACACCCATTCACGGCCCCGAACGTGCAGCAGCTAACGCATCCTGCTCCCGTGGAGCCTCCCCGGAGCCTGGCCTGACCCCCTGCGACCCAGGAGAAAGCAGGAGATGCAAAGTGATGGAGGAAACACGGGAGGGACTGCGAGAGGAGATGGTGACCAGTGGATCTGCAGATCCCGGGGATAGCTCCTCAGACAGCCTAACAACCAGGACGCTGGGAGGTGGCGTTGCAGTTAGGGGGAAGGAAGCAGTGTGGGGGCACCACCATGGGTTTGCACAGCCTCCAATGCTGGCCCCCCAAGGCACGTTGATGGGGTTGTATGTTTCCAGGAGGGGGCGGGGTTGGGGGTTTCCTTTCTAAAAGTAACTGACAGCCACGATGTAAGCGCGGAGACCAGCTGGGGTGCAGGGACAGGGCTGGACTTTCCGAGGCCTGGGGTAGGTTTAGCTTTCGGTGTTAACCTCCCCCCCTCCAGACGCAGATCTCCCCTTCGCCGCAGAGATCGGGGCCGCTCTGCAGCCTCAACTCCTGCTCCCCTCAGTCCCGGCTCAGGCTCCCACAAGGCAGACAGGGGAGATTCCCCCTCCGTGCCTGCCCAGCCTCCCCTCCAGTATTATTAATGGGACAGGCCAACAGACACACGCACGTTGCACGTTTCCAATCCAAGACCAGTACATTCCTTCCCCAACCTGGCACTTCAAACTTCCCTCCTCCAGGCCTGCAGCCAACCTCGGGCCGGGGGACTGCTCAGGGCGCCCACCTGAATGAGCAGCCGCTGACTGACGTGAGGATCCCGCTCTCCCGAGGAGCTCAGCTCGCTCCCTCTGCAGCCCCCAGCGTAGGAACGGATCCCAGATACATGCAACGAGAGGACAGCGCTTAGGCCGTCAGCTCTTCGGGGCGGGGCAGTATCTTCACATTTGTACGGCATCTAGCATGATGGGCCCCCACTGTCTGCTTGGGGTCTTGACCGTAATGCCAACCAATCATAATCACGCTACAGAGAACAAGCCTATGGCTCAGTCTGTCTGAACTCCCCTTCAGAGTCCTTCCTCCCACCAGCGGTGGGTTTTTCCCCCCTCAGCAACAGGGATGAGAAAACTGTGTGTAAATGCAGGAGAATGTGGCTGACAAACCACAGAAATTGGTCAGGGGGAATCAGGGGCAGATATGGAGCCTCAAATTAATTTTCACTCGGTTTTGGGAGGTAACACAGTCCTTGTCCACACACTGATTTCATCCTGCTTTAACCCTGCCAGTTAGAGGGGCGACTTTTTACCAATATGGTTATACCAGTACAACCCCCAGTGTGGACACAGTTGTACCAGCACAGAGGTGCCTTGTACGTGTGTGCCTTTCCCCCCTTCCCTACAGCGATACCAGTCTACGGCACCTTTCTACCATTATAGCCACGCACACAAGGGGGTGGTACCACTGTAACTAGACCAATTTCAAACGGTCACAGTTAAAGTGCCACAAGAACTGTGTAGACAAGGCCTTATCTCAAGGTGATGGGGCCCCATGGGACAACAAAGAGCTAAGACCCCCCCCCCCCCCATGGTTGGGTTGGGATTGTTTGCAGACTCAGTTAGTTTCTTTTCTTTGGTATCTTTAAACAAAGAGAGTAGCAGGGGTGGGGGGGAGCCTGACTCATTCCCCATCTGATCTGGGTTTTCCACAGGAACCCAATTTCCGCCTCCTCGCCCCACCCTAGGCTGTGGGGGTTGCTTCCTCCCGTGTTCCGAAGAGGAAGCGGTTTCGGAAGCCACACGGCGTGGCTTTTCAGGAAGGCCCTTTCCTCCGCTCTGCCCGGGGCAGTGACGCTGGGCACTGATTCCCCCTCTCGATTGTCGTGTTTCTCGACCAAATGCTCGGACGGCCCTGGCCCCAGCGCCCACCTGCAGGCAGCTAAGCAAACGAGGGGCCTGCGGACCAGCCCAGCGGTGCTGTGCCCGCAGCGGTGGAGGGTTATAGGGAAGGGCTTTTGTAGATGTTCACAAGCCCCTTCCCCCACAGCAGCTAAGTACCCCTCCAGCCCTAATGTTAGGAAAGTTTCCCCTCCCTACTGCCTCTTTGCCTGGGCTGTTAAAGAAAAAAACAACACTTCTCCCAAAGCGAGGCTGCCCCTATCTCATGTGTGGTCTCCGCTTGCCCTGCTTGGTGGCTTTGGCTGGACCTTGAAACAATAGGGCAGTAAACCTGTCAGGATTTCACTGGTGCCCAGAGGCTGGCTTCCTTCCCCCGAGCAGGGGAGGAGTGGGAGGGGGCAGGAGGGACCCTGGGCCTCTCTGGAGCAATTAGACTTATAGGAATTAACTTCCAACTATTAAACACTGATGATGGCTGAGATTAAATAGACAGACAGACAGACGGGATGTATGGAGATAGATAGATAGATAGATAGATAGATAGATAGATAGATAGATAGATAGATAGATAGATAGATAGATAGATAGATAGATAGGGGGAGTGTATGGGGACAGACTACAGACAGACAGACACATAGATGCAGAATGCAGGGTCTGACTCGCTCAGACCCCTGCGAGCTACACGGGGTACGGACTCCTCTTCGTGTTCCCTGGACGGAAGGAGGGGGTGAAGCTTTCATGGAGGGGGGGCGGGGAGACTCTGGCAGCTGGAGGAGAGGCTAAGAATATCTGTGTCCCTTCCTGGAGATAAACTCCTTTGTTTCCTGCTCGCTGGGCTCCCTTTCACAGAGGCCAGCAGGCTCCAGCGCTGCTCCCGGAGGTCAGAGAATCTCTCTGCACAAAGGGCAAATTCCATTCTCCATCCCCGCCCCCCATCTTTGGCAGGAAGCGCCTCCATCCGACCAGGGAGGGATCACAGGGGCAGCTCACAGGCACGTGGCAAGTGGCCAGGGGAGCAAGGTGCTCGCTGGCCTGCCCGGAGGGCGAGGAAGCCAGTCAGGTTGGGAGCCACTGCCGGGATGTGCGGCCCTGCCAGTGGCACCGACTGGCCGGTCCCTCCCTCCCTGCCCCCAGGGCACGCCGCAGGCACTCAGCCCCTACGGGCATGGGGGCAGAATCAGACAGACAGTGACGGGCGCAAAGCACACAGACCGTCCTCACACTCGCCACACAATGCCAGAAACGACCCCCCATTTTAAGTCCAGCTTCCATGGAGGGCCTCCAGGAACTGAGGCTCCTTGAGGGTTCGTGGTCCCACAGCAGCTGGGGCCCGTCCTACCCAACCTTTGGGGTAGCCCCCATAACACTGTGTCCTTCCTCAGGGCCCAGAGCCCCAGGCAACTGCTGTGAGCTGGTTTTTGGGGGAGGGATTTGTGTGGAACTGTTACTTCCTGGTCACCCACGCTCTGCCCATCTGAAGGCCTCCTGGGCTCCCAGGCAAAGCGCTAGTGAACCCAGCTGCCATTGTTCCCACAGGGATGCGTGTGGCCCATAGAGACTACAGGTCCCAGCATGCAATGCTCCACCCACCGCCAAACAAAGGGGCAGCCCAGGGCGACGCCAGCTTCTATCGTGCAGTGCTCCACCGTGATACCGGCGGAGCTGCACCGGTGGGCAGCCATCCTGCACCGCACGCTGGGGCCTGGAGTCTCTGCAGGCTGCGCCCCTGGGCTCAAATGAAGGGGCGGCCGCGCTCTGGGTGCTGGATTTCTGTGAGCCGCATCTGGGCCTCGCGGTCAGGACTCCCTCCGCCCCCGGCAGCAGGGGACCCCCAAAAGGCCAAGGACACCCACTGCAGGGCCTGTCAATTAAGCACGTCTGACTCACCGCCAGAGACAGCGGGAAGAGCAGGGCCTGCCTGGGACAAAGGGAGGCGTCAGCCCGCACGGGTCACAGTCCCAAAGGGCCGCCTGACTTAATGAGGGAGACCATCAGCAGGCGGGGTCCCTATCCCCCCCCCCACACACATACACATACACACACACACTCCTGCAGACACAATGCCTCCATTCAGCCAGCATAGAGAGCTAGTGTCTGCACTGGGGAGGGGGTGCGAACCCTTAGCAAGTCTTGTTTTCCCAGGACGATGCGGGGTGGCGGATGGGCTGGGGGGAGGGAGGAGAAAACACAAGCAAAGCATGAGAGGAAGACGGATGGAGTGTGGCTGACAAACAAGAACGTGGGGGAGGTGGAAGCAGGCACCATGCTGCCCAGGAGATGAGGGGAGACATCTGTCAATGCCAAAGGGGCGGGGGCTCGAGCAGGTGGCACCAGCAAGCCAGGCCGGCGGGCACGGGACATGCCCTGGGGAATGCTAGTGCAACTACACTCTGCACACGTGCTTTGGTGCCCAGGCCCTCTCCGCTGGGCCTCGCTGTGCAGCTGGCACCTGGCTACCAGGGAACTGGGGCAAGCAGACGCGGGGGCGGGGGCGGGGGCAGGATGAATGAAGGCGTGTGCATTGCCGGGGGAGCACTGCAGGGCCCTGCCCTAAAGCTTCTCTCAGTGGGCCCGGGAACGGAAAGGGGGCACTATGCATATCCCTTTGCGCAGCTGATGAAGAAAGAATGAGGAGGAGTGGAAGGGAGCAGAGCCCCGCCCGATGTCAGCATGGGGCGGTTTGGGTCTTGGCTGAGGACAGCTCCCCTGGGGGTCTGGCCCGCCCCACCCCACCCCACCCCAGGGAGCCCACCGGGAGCTGCCGCTTGCTCCCCTCATGTACCAGCTGGAGGCAGAGGGGACTGGAGGGCAGCAAGGATGCTGTCACCATGGCAACCCGCTGGGCCTATGCCACGTCAAGCCGGCCTGGAGGGAAGGGGGTACCCGGTCTGCAGTTCTGGGGTGACCTCCGCAGCAGCGGGGAGGGGCCGGAGAGCCCTCTACGGGCCGGGGAGAGGGAAAGGAGTCTGTATGAACAACCCTTTCCCTTTGGTTGTTGGCTTGGGAAGGGGGGACAGAGTGCCTGCGGTGCTGCAAGGCTCCGTATCTGGCTCTCCCCGGAGCGCACGTGGGCGAGGGCTGGAGATCCGGCACTGAACGGCCCTAGAGATCCGGCACTGAACGGCCCGTCACATTCCTGACCCCAACAAAATGGAGAGGGCCCCTCCCCCTCCCTCTCCTTTATCTCCCGTTCGTTTCATTCCCTTCCTCTCCGCCCCCGGGAAGGCTGAGCTCTGCAGGGAGTGGGGGCTGGCCGCAGATAGTGTCCCCCGTCATGGCATGTTCTGTGTGTGGCTTGTGAAGGCCCCTCTGCTCACAGCGCCCCCCAGGTAAACTTGGGGGTGGGGGGTGTACCCCAGCTTGCTGCTTTCCCATCACCCCTTTCCCGGCTGCTTTCCCCCTGGACTCGCAGGTCCAAGGCTGGCTGTGGGGGCGCCCAGGGCCATCGCTAGGATCCCAGGGTAATACTGGGGCCCAGCGCCCTCCACTCGCACTGACAGCAGCCGTGGCTGGCTCAGCACCGGGCGGGGTCTTAGTTGGCACAAAGCTCCCTTTAACTTCGGGGGTCTACGACCCAGGCCCTGCCAGGTGGCCAGACCCGCCGTGCCCTGCTCCAGGGCAGAGTCCCCACAACTCAGGGGCGGCTGACCAGCCTGTGACATGGTTGGACTGGGCTTGTGACAATCCTGGACTAAGCCAGGCATGGCCCAGGCAGGGGTGGGACAAGCTTCCCCACACAGATCTGCCATTCCACGTCTGGGCTCCCTGCCAGCGCCCCTCAATCCCGACCCTCAGCTCCCAGCTATCCCAGCCCTGAGCTCCCCACATAGCCCTGCCGGCACCCCTCAATCCTGATCCCCAGCCCCCAGCTATCCCAGCCCTGAGCTCCCCACATAGCCCTGCCGGCGCCCCTCAATCCCGATCCCCAGCCCCCAGCTATCCCAGCCCTGAGCTCCCCACCCAAGAGGCTCCTGCCGGCTGCAGAGCTGGCCGAGGCCGTATGAAGATGGGAGGGCCTTTAGCAGTCCCCCGGGCTCAGCAATTTGCGGTGGGAGGGGGCAGCTCCCTTCCCCCCCCATCCCGGCTCCCCCTGCCAGGCCAGGGGGCTCTTGGGCCACGCGGGGGCTCAGCACCACCCTCACCCAGCTGGGAGGCAGAGACGGCCCATGAGCCCCAGCAGCCGGCGGGTTGAGCCGCAGAGCCGGGCAGTGGTGCTGGAGCGAGGGCACCGGCAGCCCAAGGGGAGGGGAACGGCTGGATCAGTCGTGACATAACCACGAGCGCTCCCGCGGGCCGCCCCACGCGCACAACACCCGGCCGGGGGATCCCACCGCGCCAGCCGCTGACGTGCGAGAGCTCCCCGTGAGGGCAGGGCTCACCCATGGCACCGTAACCCCCCTCCTGTGGGGCCGGCGAGGCCCTGATCCAGGGCGGGGGCCGATCCAGAGCCCAGATGCGGCTCAGGCCCCCGCAGACACCGGGGCGGAGCAGGGCTCCGTGCTCCTCTCCTCTCTCCCACCTGGTGGAAGATATTTCTCAGGCCCAAGGCAAGGCCTGACAGCAGCTGGGCAGCTGAGGACTGAACGGGCCGTGGGGTCTCTCCTAGGGGGATCCCGCCGGGGGCATGCCAGGCTGCTGCCTGTGCTGGGCTTGTCTGGGGCGGGAGGGGGGCGGCAAATAGACACCCAGGGCCATCAAGCCAGCACTGCACTGGGGGTGTCTCTGGGGGACACGCTGGGCTAGGAAGAACAGCCCCAGCACCTGGCAGGACATGGCCTGGGTGTTCAGCCCCCTCCCCTGCCCTCACCCCACTGTCCCAGGACTCCTGGCTGCATCCCCATACATCAAATCCTTCCCTGCTCCTTGACCTGGGGGACCCCAGACACCCCTGAGCAGGTATGTGGGTGTGTGTGTGTGGGGGGGTTGATTCCACCCTGCCAAACTCTGAGTTCCCCCCACCCCCCGGCACCACTTTCCGCATTGCTGGGGTTTATCCCGCCGGCCCCTCTCCCACTGCATTCCTCACCACTCATGTCATGAGGGAGCTGCCAGGCCGGCACAGGCATCTGCTCCATGGCCGGACCCCCTGCCCCCTCCCCCACCGCTCCCAACACTGATGCCTATTGTTTAGGAGGGTTTTATCGGGGAGGCTCAGATCTCTGCTCTCCGGTTCGCTGGTGCCCTCCTGGAGCAGGGAAACAGCCCCAAGACCCGGCCCAGCCAAGGGGGAGCGGGGCAGAGAAGAGAATGAATGGAAATAGATGCATTTGCCCAGGGCTGGGAGAGCGGGGTGGGGTGCGGGGCAGGGTTCAGGGCCACCAGCAGAGCTGTGTGGGGAGCCCAGGGCTGAGATACCACGTGGCCACAGGCGCAGGGCTGGGAAGACTGGGGGCTGGGTCAGGACTGAGAGGCATCACTAGATCTGGGGGGGGGGGAGGGGGGCGCTCAGGGCTGGAATAGCCGGATTGTGAAGCCCAGGGTTGGGAATAGTAAGCGGAAGGTGCAGGTCGGGATTGAGGGGCACCGGCAGAGCTGAACGTGGGAGCCCACGGCGGGCAATAACAGGGGAGGGGAGGGCTGCAGGTCGGCACTGGGGGGCACCACCACAGCTGAGCGTGGGAGCCCACGGCTGGGAACAGAAGAGGCTGCTACGGATCAGGAGTGAGGGCCGCGGGCAGGGCTGAGCACAGGGCAGCCTAGAGCAGGAGCGGAGGGTGCTGGAGGCCAGGCCTGGCAGGGGGCGAGTGTCTGTACACGGGGCAGGAGGCGCTGGGCTCCGAGGCCCTGCGATACCACAGTACCCAGCAGCCTCGTACACACGAGATCCCCCCCCCCCCCGCACACCCCCGTCCGGACGCCTTTACCTTTGCAGCTCTCCTCCACCTTCTCGTATCCCGCCCGGCACAGGCACTGCCCGATGGGCACCAGCCACTCCCCGTCCGAGTTGCAATGCATGCTGGGCTCCTCGCTGGCCACCGCGTCCTCCACGCACGTGCCCCTGACCTTGGCCAGGGCCTGCGAGTCGGCGCCGGCGATGGTCTCGGGGAAGAGCGCCATGTTCTGCAGCACGCCGGGGCACTTCTTGTAGTAGATGCGGACGGAGAGCAGGGCCACGCAGGCCCCGATGTCCTGGAAGGCCAGGTAGAAGCCCTTGCGGCTCAGCGGCCCCACCGTCCGCACCTCCATGTTGAGCTTGACGTTGCGGGAGGCGAAGTCTTCGCGCACGGTGATCTCGTCGGGCGCAATGGTGTCGATCTTGGTGAACTGGCGCTTCTGGAAGTTGGTGCCGTAGTCCACGTCCGACTCGGCGTAGTACAGGTTGAAGGTCTCCTTGCAAGAGCTGGCCCCGCCCGGGAAGCTGTTGCAGTCCCGCACCGTGAACTTCAGCTCGATGAAGATGCGCTCGGCCTCGCTGCGGTAGATCCAGTTGGTCCGCAGCCAGTTGTCCTGGTCGCCTTCCATCACGTTGCAGACCGAGTAGATGTAGATGAGGGATTCGTTCATGACGTTCTGGAGGAGATCCCACTGCCCGGGGGAGACGAGGGGTTAAATGAGAGCAAAATGGGCTGCCGGGGCTGGAGCCTAGGCACTGCCAGCCCAGCTCCTCTCTCGGATGGTCAGAAGAAAGTGTAAGAAACCCTGCAGGGCCCCTGGTTACATTTCTTCCTGACCCCCCTCAGCTGGAGGTTGGCTCATGCCCTGAAGCAGGGAGCTGGGACCTGCCGAACCCAGCAGCTACCTCGGCTCCGCCCTGCAACCGAAGGCAGCCGCGGGCGGTTTGATCCCAATACCCAATACCACTCAGCGTGCTCGCCCCACGCCCGCCCCCTCCGCTGCCTGCAGCCTGGCCTCCTACAGACACGCTGCCATTGTCCATGGATGGATATTGACCCTCGACCCTCCGGTGCGCTCGTCAGGTCAAGAGACCAGCCTTGGTTTTACAGATGGAGAAACTGAGGCATGTGGCGGTTCAGGCCCAACATTATTAAGGGGCCTCTGATTCTGGGTGCCCAGCACAAGCGGCCCACTCTCTGCTAGAGCCAGGGCTGTCGACCGGTTCTCACCCCGCCCCGCTTCCAAATGATTCCACATGCTGGAAATTCAATTAAATCTCATCCCATTCCTGGGAAGCCTGGCCAGCCAAGGCCACTCTGAGCCACTGCGCTCCTCGACATCAATGGGTATCTTTCCACTGGGAGCCAGATCGGGGCTGGCAGCATGGCGAGGGCGGAGGCGGTGTCTGGGAGAGCCAGGCGGGGCTGGGGCTGGGGCTGGAGCCAGCCGGGTTCCACCTGGTCCTTGGAAATAGCCGAGGTTTAGCAAACCCAGGGGATTAACTTGTCAGCACAGTCCTGCGAGCGGAGGGCAGAACACACTGGCCAATTAACCTCCTGACATGGCCCACGGGAGGGCAGGAGATAGGAAACCTGCCAGGAGAGTCCAAAACAAATAGCCGCTCGGGTTGGGGCGGGGGGAGGAAGAGGAAGGGGCAGCCAGCCTGGGGGTCTCCGCACTGCTGCAAACAAGGGACATCTGATCCCACCCGGCAGCCCCCTGGCCTCCTCGCCCCCCGCCCACCCCACGCGACTCTCCCAGGGGCTGGAATGTTTCCCGGCAGTCTGGCAGGGCCAGAGAAGAGATTCCCCCACGACTGAATGTTCAGAGTGTGTTGAGAGCTCCAGCCGCCCTCCGGCCGATCCCCAATGCACCGACCTGCTATGCTGGCCAAAGCCGCTCGCTCCTGCAGCCCCACTGCAGCCCTGCCCCTGCTAGTCAACCCTTGGGCCTCCCCGCACAGCTCTGCTGCTGCCCCGCGGCTGGCGCTTAGCCCCTCACGCACCGTGTCCCCCTGCAATCGGGCGACCGCGGGGGCCCCCGGAGTATAACCCACCCCCTCGATCTCTGCTCCCTGACCAAGGAAACGGGGGGTAGGCTCTGATCTCAGTGACCGCAGGGAAATCCAGAGCAGTCTCTCCGGCATCGGTGGTGCCGTGCCGGATGGCCGGAGCTCAGCGCCTGGCCCAGGGTGTGCGACCTGGGGCCGTATAAAGGAGGGGTCAGTGAATCGGGGGTGAAGGCGTTAGGGCGGTGGGGGGTTGGTCTGCCGGTGTACACTCAAGCCCAGATCCTCATAGGTGCCTAACTCCCATTGGGGGTCTGGTCTTCGTCAGTAAGTGCAGCGCCCCCTCCCCCCCCGAGCAGCAATAGGACCCTGCCTGATCTCTAGCCTACACCCCTTCCAAAGACCCCACCACAGAGGCCTGCCAGGCAAGGCCCTGCCTTCCTTCCACAGCCTGATCTTCGGAGAAATGCCCCCCGTGCCCTTCCCTGCATCGGGACGTGCACCGCCCCGCAGGACAGCTCCCGGCGGGCAGGGCCCGGCTCTTTCCTGAGGCCCCCAGCACGGCTCTACCCCCTCTAGGGCCAGGGAAAATGCCCAAGAATTCAGGTTCCTTCCCATCCCCCTGACCGAGAGCCTCCCCCGGGAGCTCACCACCGCCTCCCACAGGGGCAGTTCAGTCCCTGAGCCAGGGCGCTGGAGAACAGGGAGGAGGCAGTTCCTGAAAGTCTCAGTGGGGAGGGGGAGGAATCCAGACCTGGCCCCTCCCAGCAGGCAGCGATGAGCCGATTTTCTCCAAATGCACCGATACAGCCCAGCACTATTACAGCCTCCAGACACAGCGTTCAAGGGGAAAGTCTAGCAGTTAGAGCCGGGGGACCAGGAGCCAGGGGTCCTGAGGCTGGTTAGAGCCGGGGGGACCAGGAGCCAGGGGACCTGAGGCTGGTTAGAGCCGGGGGGACCAGGAGCCAGGGGACCTGGATTTAATTCCTGACTCTGCCACTGGCTCGGGATGTGAGCACATCTCTTCCCCTCCCCGTGCCTCAGTTTCCCAATCTGTACAAGGGGACAATCACAGTGACCTACCTCACCAGCATAAGGGGGGTGGGGGCGGGGAGATTAATCCAGACTGAAAAGTGCTTTGAGATCATCACACCAAAGGGGCTCTCAAAGGGCCGGAGTCACGGATTGGTTTGAACTGACCTGATCAACTTTAAAAACTGGCTGCGGAAAAGCAGTGACTGCGGTAAGCCCTTAAAGCCACCACCCAAAGCCCCGGGGCTGCCCAGCCTTCTCCCCAGCCCACATAGGATCACAGACAAGATCACAACCCCCATCTCCCATCTATGGGCAATAAACCGAACCTGCTTATGGAAGGACAAACCGCCCCTCTCCCCACCCTGAGCTTTGGCCCTGGGTCTATGTCATGTTTAAAGCAAACGTACCCTGTACAGCCCACCCAATTCACATCACGTGTCACTCCAGCGGCAGAGCTGGGCACTCCCTCTCGAGGGGAGGGCTGAGTTTGAAAACCTCCCCACCCATCGCTAGCCAGCATTGCCGGGCCAGATTCTGCTGTCATTTACACTGGAGCGGTTACTCTGGATTTAAACTGAATTGAGGGTGGGCAGGATCCAGAAAGGAAAGGCAAAGAGTTCCCTAGGCTCTGGCTGCTACTCCCAGAGGGTCTGATCACCAATCAAGGCATGGGCACCTCCTGTGTCCTCCGCCTCCCAACGGATGTCGAAGCGGATTCTCCTCTCGCTAACCCCAGGGTGAATCAGGAGCAGATCCACGGAGTGAGCCTCCCCCCCCGAGAGCTCCCGCCTAGCGCTAGGGATTCAGACTTACCCCCTTCCCATAGGGATGGGTCAGCCAGCCGAGCTCCCCGTGGGCCTTGGCAAAATCCAGCAGGACGACTGAAAGGGAAAGCAAACGAACACAGTTAGACCAGGGGAGGGGGAATATACAACGCAGCCGCAGGCACCTCATCCCGCCGACAGACAACCAGATGCCTGGCGCATGCTCCGAGCTCAGCCGCTGGGGCAAAAGCCCGCCCCCCCCCCCGATCAGAACCCTCCGCTCTCGCACGCTGGCGTAGCACTTTGCACGGGCGTGAGCGAGGGTGCAAGGCTGGGGGGCTGGTTTCGTTCACGCCTATTTAACGCCAACACTTGCTGTGCAGCAGGGAGAAAACCCCTCTTTGTTAAAGATCCAGCAGCCATGCCCCCTCACAGCTCCGGCTCTGCCCCAGTGTGGCCAAAGAGCCCCCCGCTGAGACTGGGCGTCAAAGGCCTGACGGGCCCCGTGCGTTTTAAACAAACCTCTTGTGCCTCCTGCGGGCACCACAAGGGACCATAAAGGGCCCAGCCCCATGGCTCGGCTCAGCCCTTGCCCTGATGTGCACTCGGCTCCCTGCTCTGGCTAAGCCGAGGGGCCGATGGTGGCTGTTCCCCGGAGCGGGGCAAGACGAAATCCGGGTGGCCCTGCAGCTCAGCACAGAGCCGGAGCAGGACAGTTCTGCCCAGGAGTAACCTCTCAACGCTTCCTATGGCCTTGGTCTCTACTCTCCCCTGCCCCTTTGTGCCGGGTCCCCAAAGCCGCAGGGGCTGCAGCAGCATCATACCCCCGGTGCTGGGCAGTCACCATCAGGGGTGGAGACACTAGCACCCTTATCTCACGCTTATCTCCGGGCTGCTTTTTTATTTGCCCTCATTCCCCATATTTGAGCAGCTGACTAATGAGCTAGAGGCTTTATATTTAGGAACAGGGCGGCAGCCCGAGAGGAAAGGGCAGAGGATCCAAAGGTGCAAGAGGGAGGTTCCGGCAAAGATCAGGCCAGCCCAGGTCTGCTCATGGCTAAGAGGAAGCCAGGTCGGGTTAGACAATAGGGCCAAATCATCGCTGGCGTAACCCCAGTGAAGTCAATGGCGTTATGCCAGAGATGAATCTGCACTAGCTGGGATAAGGATTATGAGGTTATCAGCCCTCATGCTTCAGGGCACCAGCTCAGCAGAGGTCAGGCAGGAATTTCCTCCCCCTATCACTGCAGTAGCAGGTCTGATGCCTTTCTCGGAAGCATGCGGCTTCAGAGACAGGATACCAGGCAGGATGCCCCTTTGCTCTGCTAACTCCTGTGCTGGCAGCATCCGATTCAGCCCTTCCTGCTGCACCCCCCCCCACCCCCCGACTCGCTGGTCCTTCACCCCAAACAGGCATGATCCCTGTCGCCTCTGGGGTTTTCCTCTTTAGCGCTCCCATTCTCCAGAGTTTTTTCCACTGTGTGAGAAGGAGCCGCGGCGCTGGGGGAACGAAATCTCTTCCAGACGCCGGTTTGGATCCAGCGGCTGCTCACAGCTGCCAAGGCTGCAAACCGTTCATTAACGTTACGCTGCAGCTTGCAAACCAACCCTTCTGCCTCCAAGGGGGCTTGGAACGGGGTGGGGAGGCTGGGGGTGGGGGGGGTGTCTGTCTCCATTCTCTGGGTCTCAGCACATGGGCTGGGATTGCTGGAGGAAGCCTCACCCCACTCTTTCTGCTCTCGCTTATTCCCTGACTTGCAGCGCTGTAACCCCGTTGCCTTCCTGCTTTACACCACTGGGAGTGAGAGCAGAATCAGTCCCAGGAACTAGGCCTTGCTTGGTGATATCTGTGCCTGGAAGAAGGGCTGGGGTGGGGAGGGAGTAACCCTCATTTTCCTAGCTTGGGCTCCCAAAAACCATTGCTGTAACCACAAGACCCTCCCGTCTTCACACACCGTACTGCCAACCTGTGTAACTCACCGCTGCAGGATTTCTAAGCATTTCTGCAGCCTCATCACTCCAAGTACCTCCTAATTCATTACCGAGAGATTTACCCCCATAACCCTCTGAGTGTGATTAGGGGAGTTTGATTATCCTCATTCTAAAGTGGGGAAACTGAGGCTCAGAAGGAGTAAGCGGCTTGCCTAAGATCACCCAGGGAGCCTGTGGAAAAGCTGGGAGCAGAAGCCAGCCCTCCTGAGTCTCAGCCTAGGGCTTTCACCACAAGGCCATCTTTCCTCATCCAGGCAAACATTGCGGTTGCGAGTCTTTGAGAGGACGAGTCTATTTTGCAACCACAAGCGAAAACTGGAGCCATGCAAAGTGAAGGTAATGACAACAAGGCAGATCGTGGCACAGGGGTCAGGAAAGAAATACACCCCTAGCCCCACCAGTTGGAGCACTGTCCCATTGCACAGGCACATAACGAACAGGGAGCCTCAGGCACTGGCCACTGTTGGCCTTGACTGGCCAGTGATCGGATCTGCCTCAGCCAGCCAAACCCTCATCAGACATGTTCAGACATGCCGGGGCCGGAGCCTCCTGTCCCCACCAGCACAGGGGCGGAGGCTGGGACCTGCCAAGGGATCAGATGGGTTTGAAAAGGGGAAGGAAAGAAGGAAAGAAAAACAAATAACCCAGCAGCCGCATGACAGAGGCAGTGAAATCAAAGGGCGAGCGGCCCAGGCCTGAGCGGAAGCAATTACCCAGCCCGTCAGGGCCCTGCCAAGCCCCGGTGAATCAGCCAGCCAGGAATGTGTTAGCATCAGGGATCTCTGAGTGAGTGGTGGAGGGCATCGGCCAGGCCAGAGGCGCACGCACCCCATGGGCTCCTGGCTCGGGCTGTTACCGAGCCCAGGGTTCAGGCTGGGGACTCTCCCCCCTCAGATCTGTGCGAGCCAGGGGCAGCCTGGATGGGTCAGGGGGAGGAACGCTGCAGCCTGGACACCGAGGGGCCCCGGGCCACGTGGGACGGGCTGCAGTCCCCAGGCTCCCCCCGCTCTGTTCTAACTCATTGCTGGGGAGAGGGGGGAAATCTCTTCATGGTGATTCTCCCAGGGCAGCAGAGCTGGCTCCACACCCTCCCTCCCTCTATAAAGCAGCACTGGCCAGATCCCCCTGCTCCAGCCCGCCAGCTTCCCTTAAAGAAACACGCCCCCCTTGCCAGTCCCACCAGGTGGGCATGAGAAACAGCAGGGCCTCTGCTCCTCCCAAAGGACCTGCAGCTCCTGCTACCCACCAGCCGGCTTCTGGGGAGGAAAGAGCTGGGCTCTGCCTGCTGCATGGGGGTGCTCCCTGCCTCCACATCTCAGGGTAGGGCTACGTGGCACTAGTCCTGCGGCTGGCCCGGGTCCGCTGACTCAGGTTCGCAGGGCTGTACAATTGCAGTGTAGACGCCCAGGCTCAAGGGTCTCTGAGGCC
The DNA here is from genome assembly GCA_003942145.1 of Platysternon megacephalum. Classification (NCBI taxonomy): domain Eukaryota; kingdom Metazoa; phylum Chordata; order Testudines; family Platysternidae; genus Platysternon; species Platysternon megacephalum. The sequence goes on along the minus strand of QXTE01000014.1, from coordinate 17,650,487 downwards.
AGGCCCCAGGCCCAGCCGGAACGTCTACACTGCAGGTTTATAGCCCTGCCGCCCGAGACAGCTGACCCGGGCCGCGAGACTGGTGGCTGCATTTTATCGCCGTGTAGCGGTACCCTCGGAGCTGACCGGACGGCGCCTTGGTGGGGCTGGACTGCAGGAGGACCAAACAGATCATGCGATCCACGCCCTGCACCCCAGAGGGTCCCTAAGCCCCGTTGCACCCCCCACACGTGACCCAGCTTGGGCCCCGCTTTTCCGACGAGCCCCTGCATTTCGACTCCCACCCAGGGCAGTTGCCGAAGGTTGCTCCAGACCTCATTTTGCCTTCACAGTTCCTCGCTTATACCCAGCCGAGCACCCGCTCTGCGCTGCCTGCGGTGGTGCGGCTAAGGGTGGGTTCCTGGATCGGGGCAAGTCAGGGTGGATCCGTGGGGCAGGCTGGGCAGCGAAGCCCCTTTGGTTCTGTGGATCCATCTTTTGCTATCTGCCTTCGGGCCCAGCCCAGTCCTAGGGCTGGAAATGCCTTTAATCCAGGGGCGAATGAACCCGTGGCTAAGGAGCCCCAGCAGGGAGCTTGGGGGTGGGGTTCAGGCCCACCCAGCTAACATGGGACAGCCCAGCTCCACAGGCTCCCCCCCCCCCCATCTCTTTGATCCAGGTGCCAGCATCCCCTCTCTGTGCAGGGATAAAGGATGTGGGAGGCTAGTGCTGCGGGTCCGATCCGAATACGCTCCCTGACACAGCCGGTCTCTCCCCGGCTCTCCTGCACCCCCATGTCCCCATGGCAGTGAGGCAAAGCACAGCCGGGATCTCGCACAGCGGCAGCGAGCCGAGTTTGAGAGTTCTCAGTCCGGGCACCAGTCCCACCCCCCTGCATACTGGCTAGCAGCAGGGGCGAGCCCCTGGCCCACGCAGGGAGAGGGCGCTCCCTCCTGCTCCATCAGCAGGTTGCACCTGGCAAGTCACAGCAGGTTTTGAAAGACCAGCCAAGGAGTTAAAGCCACGCTGATGACTGGTCTTATACAGGGGCTCTCTCCGAGCTCCCGTGCGCCTGGGACGGGGCGGGGCTCGGGAGCTACACCCCTGAGCCGGGCGGCTGTTGGGAGGAGAGTTTAGCAGCACAGGCACAGGCGGGCCTGTGATAAACACAAAGAGGATCCATCCTCGAGGCGGCCGGCTGCAGACAGACGCTGGGGTTCCCTCTGGCCCCCCCACTAATTAACCCAGCCTGTGCCGCCTAACGTCACCACCCAGCGTCTCCCTACGTCCCGAGCTGCACTCCTGGAAGGGGCTGGCTATCGCTTAACCCAACAAGGTTCCTGGGGTACTACCACCCTCCCCTTGCAGCACATGGAGGCGACCCATCCTAGCGCCCTGTTTCCCAGCCCGACCCGCTCAGCATTGCTACATCGCGTGCTGGGACCTGCCCCTCCACCAGCCGCACCTCCATATTAAAGATGAGGGTGGCTGCAATCCGCAGGCAAACCGGGTGTGGTGCCCAGGCTCCTGGCTCGGCAGGAACCCCCAGCCCGGAGCAGCTCGGAAACCGGGCTGTGCAGGGAGTCAGGATCTCACTCAGGCCCATTTCCTCTCTCGTGGCTACAGGCCGACTGCCAGCAGCGACCCATCTCTGCCACTGCCCAGCTAACGCCACTGGCTTATTTATACGCAAAGGTGGGCTCAGCTGGTTTCCATCCCCGTCATTCCAGGGCACCTGGTGGAGCTGCTTCCTCCGCTTTCTTCACCCATTTATCTCCCCCCCCCCGGCGCTTTGCAAAGATTAATCTGAATCTCCCAGAATTATCACCCCGTTTTGTAGCTGACAGGGCAGCTGCAGGGCTGATCGCTCCCCCACGCCTCTGCTGGGGAAACTGAGGCACAGAGCGAGGCAGTGACGCTGCACAGTGAATCTGTGGCAGAGCCTGGAACCCGGATCTCTTGACTCACAGCCCCAGCCTTTGCAAGCGCCGGTTTCAGGCCCAGTTTCAATTCCATTTGACTTTGGGGGCATTTAGGCCCCGATCCCCAAAAGGATTTAGGTTCCTAACTTCCAGTGGGAGTTAGGAACCTAAATACCTTCGAGGATCTGCACTTAGTGCTTTCCTGGACTTCAGCATGTGCTTAAGGGCTGTGCCGGATCGGGGCCTCAGTGAGCAAAGCTCCCGCTCTGCCAAGCATGCTCTGTAACTTTAACTATCTCCCCCTCCAACCTACTCGGAAGGCGATGTGAATAATACAAATATCTCAGCAGGCCTTGGCCTGCGCACGGGGGGCCTGGTCACCGAAGCAGCCCCAACTCCGAGGTTTTATTTAAGTGTTTTACGCAAGAGGGGGGAAAAAACCCCAATCACAGTCTGTCTGTCTGTCTCTCTGCTTGTGCTGTCATCCAGGCAAAGCTTTCCCAGGCTGGAAGAGATTCCCCCCCTTGCCTCCACCCCATTTTAATCTTTTTCTCCCTTCCCTTTTCAGTGCCGGGTTTAATCTGTTTTAACTGGCTATTAAAAACATTAAATCAACAAAGGAAAAATCTTATTTGAGAAGTGAAGTGATTTGCTCAAGGCCACAAAGTCTGATAAAATGGGACCCGCCTGCCCCCGCATGCGTTGCCCCACCGAGAACACCTGAGACTTGTCTACACTATAGCTTCTATCTTTGGTGGAGAATTACCTAGCCTATTGTAGCCAATGCAGACCAGCCCCGAGAGGGAGCCGGTTGTCAGAGCAGGGATTAGATCTCATTTTGTAGATCTGCATTCAGACCCTCAGAGCATGTTAACTGTAATAATAGGGCTCTGGACTAATGACAAAGATCTCCTCTGGCCCCTCAGCTGTGGACTTCATCTACCATGGTTTGCTCTCCCTACATATGGAGGAACTCCAGGTTTTTTCCCCTAATGCAGAATCGTTACTCCTAGGGGTAATAGAATAGTAATGTCAAGATCGGTCATGCAGATCGGAAAGGAGAATTTCACCCTTGAATATACTTCTAAGGTTATAGCCCAAGGACTGATTTAAAGCACGTTTTCTTAAAGCAGCTGATTTTGCCGGTACATTGCAGCATAAAAAGCATAAAAATAGACCTGAGGAGTTCACCAAGTAACAAGCCCTCTTCTCATTCCCCAGCAATGTTAATTGGAAACTGCAATTTGGCAAGAGATTAGTCCACATTAGACACCAATTACTTTTGGCACTTGGAAAACAACAAACGCAAACGTTAATCTGAAAAACTGCCACAACCTTCCAGCGGCTCCTTCTCGTGGGAGCGAATCAAGCTGCCCGGGGAAGCTGTGGTAGCGATGCCTGGTTTTAAGGATGGTCTAATATCCAAGAGCGACTCTACTAGTTGCAGGCGGCCAACCTGAGAGGCAGCAATATCAAATCTTGGGCATCCACAAAACGAGCTGAGCACTTAAAAATCCAAGCGCCCCAAATTAGCAGCTGCTGTTAAATTGTTGGAGTTTTTTTGGGGGGGGGGGGTTGGTTGCCTTAAATCACTATTTACGCAATAGATTCTTATGCTTCTTTCTGAGCAATTACAGCCCATCTGCCCGAGTTTGTGTATTATTCCAAATTCCTCCATGCCTAAACCACATTCGGCTTGGTTTTTTTAAAAGAAATCCAATAACTCAGCATCGGACCAAAACCATCCTGGTGTCATGTGCCAACACCTAGGGTTTGGATTTCTTTACAATACTTTTTTTTTTTTTTTAAAGATACACACACACACAAAATGTCAGAGTTAGATCTAATGGCTTTTCTAATGGCTCCTTTGAATGAAAGACGGGTCCAGACAAACATCCTCGATCCCAACATTCAGCTCTAGGTGGGAATTTTGCAAATAGCCCCGGATCTCTATAACGGAGAGGACTCAGATGCCAGATCGGAACAGCCCCACACTTTGGGAAAGTGCTGAGCTGAATCTGGAGCAGATCAAAATTTGGGAGCCATCCCGGGGGCCTCCAAGCCGCATGCCTGAGTTGCTCTCTGGCCCTAAGCCAAGGCTCAAAGCCAGTGGGAGTCTGACCACTGTGCAGATCAGTTACTGACCCCTGCGAGCTTGTCTGCACACCGTTTTTGGTAGCAATCTGATGACTATATCAGTTTAGAAACAGATCTTGTTAAAGCAGTACATGGATGCACAGTTATACCAGTATAAAGGTGCGTCTGCTTACTCAGGACACAGAAAGAAGACAAACCCCTAGAAGCTCCCTTGTCCTGGTCATTGTAATCACTCAGCACGAAGGGGTGAGTGAAGGAGGGGGAAAAGTTTATTTGATTTTTAAACAACTCTTAATATTGTCCTGATATTGTCCTAAATATTCCAGGCAGGAATTCTGCTTCAATCTGCTTTGATTTTTCTCCCAGGGCAGCAATCCCCAGGAGTGTAGGTGAAATCCTAGAACGCTGGGAATGTTTCAGACATGGGCCCAAACCCCAAAAAGCCTAGATCCAAACTCTGGAAAAGCTTTGAGCCGGACCTCGGCCCCGCCTGTCTGGAAGCATTACATGGTAATGGAATTTGGGACCGATTTCCCTCTGCCCCCCCAAAAATTGAATTGAACAATTCTGTCTTTGGAATGCTAAAGGCCAGAGTCAGGCTGGAGAAGCTTTACTAGAAATCAGCGGGGCGGTCAATTCAGATTTAGTCTGGTGTCACTGAAAGCAGAATCTGGCCCTCTCTCTGATATATCATGGGTGTGTCTGGGGGGTTTCTAAGTCAGGAGAACGACCACTCAGGCAATTTACATTTTTACAAAAGCAGCATTCAGGCAACACATTAATAATGTCTCTCAATTAACAATGGTCAGAACTGCATGTAAAGAAGGAATCTTCTGGACAAAATGAGGAAAGCCACCCCCCTCCTCCCCCACATACACACCCTTGAATGGTTCACACCATGCAACGCAACACCTCATGCACCTTCCGACCAGTGAGTCAGCCCCCTCCCCTCCTGCCTGGCTCTGCCATGGGCTTGTGGGGCCCTGTCCCAATCGGGGCGAGCCAGGCGGTTGTGTAACCGAGGTGTCACTGCTCGCACTTCCAGGCCAAGCGTGACATCGCCCTGAATCAGCCACCCTGGGCCGAAGTGGGGCAATAGCGACTTCTCCCGGGGGCCAGGCGACTTCCAAAGACTCGGAGCGGGCAAAAGGGGCCCCCTCGCCTTCCCCCGGGGATCTGAAGCCAGGGAAAATCCATTCACCCGGGGCGATTTTCTCCCACCTACCCCCGGCAGCAGGTTCCTCCACCGAACAACCCCCCACGCGTGACACTTCCCAGACCCTGCTGGCCGAAATGTGCCTCCTCGCTAATCCCCGCTCCTAGCCAATCAGCCAAGGTCCGCGCGGGTATGCGTGCGCCTCTCGATCCGGAGTCACACCCAATCCCACGCGCGGCTAAACCAACCTGTCTGTGAGACAGCGACTTGCCGACGGGAGTTTAGCAAACTTGCCCGGTGCCCTGCAAATCTTTGCCGCGGCGCGTTTTTCTTTCGGGCACCTCTGGATCCCGCTCCGGGCAAGCCAGCTCCTGACCCCCCACTCGCCCCCGGGGCCACAGCCCCCTTTCGCCGCTACGGCCTCGGTTCTCAGCCTCTCTCACCCCCACACACACGTGTCGGGGGCCCCACGCGAGGAGCTCGGCCGCGGATCAACCCGAAATAAAGGCAGGGAAAGACCCTCACTCCTCCCCGCTTCCCCCCCGGAAAGGGGCGCCGAGTTCCCAGGGGGCCGGCCGGAGGGGTGGGACCCGGCCTCGCTGTTACCTTCTTTGGCCCGGGAGCTGAGCAGGGCGCTGGGGAGCAGCAGGAGGGCGAAGTAGAAGGGCGCTTGTCCCCATCCGCTTTCCATGTCTCTGGCCTGGGGCCCTCCGGAGAGGTTGGAATGATCCGAGTCTCTCCGGCTGCTGCTGCTGCTGCTCCGGCTGGTGCCTTATCTGCGCCCTCCTGCCATGAACAACTTAATGGGAGTTTGTGGGAAACTTCAGTCCTGTTCATTCATGCCCTGAGCTGATGTCACCCAAGCCACGCCCTGAGGAATGCCTTAAAGAGACAGAGCACCACAATGAGGGAGCAAAGGGCTAATCAGCCCCAGCGCGTTTGACCCAGGCGCTTTGATCTTTTATCACCTTTCATCTCGGTGCCATCCTGCTCACCCCATGGGGGGCGGGGGGGATCCTCCTACTGGGCAGCAAAGCTTCACGCGGGGGCATATGGTAAAGCCTTGGGAACAGAGCAAGATGAGAAATGCTGTCGGCCCGCCTCCTCCTTAGGGACAAGGACACATTTGGGTGTTAAAGTAGAATGTATTTAAGAGATCTCGCACCCTTTTGCAGCTGGACTCCTGGTACACACACAGAAATATCCTCCCTGTCCTCCCACTACTGCCGGACCACACACCCATCCACCCACACACACCCACACACACACACTCTCTCTCTCTCTCTCTCTTCAGTTCAAAGGAGACAAATAATTGGGAGGAAATGTCCTTGTAATATTCTAATCCTCCAGCAAACGTTCCACACTCCCTCCATGTAATTTACACTGAGATATTGACTTTCTTTTCACCTGCTCAGAATTTTTTTTTTAAATGTCCTCAGCAGGGTAAGATTTTTTTTTAAATGCCTGCGGTAGAACTTGCACTAAGGCCTGGATTTTCAAAACTGCCCGGTCCAGTACTCAGAGTCACAACCCAATCTGCACGCTGGGGGCAGAGCGGTTTTTTAAATCTAGCTCCAGTTCTGGGTGCAGAGCACTTGACACGCTGGCCCCAAGCGCTTTAGAAAGATCCCTCCACGTGCCGCTCTCTGAACGCCATGTGTCATGCGAACCCTCCAAAGCATCCTGAAAATTCCACTGAAATTCTATTTGACCCGATCATCGGTGTCTCACCCCAGTAAACCGGGAGGAGTCACTCCACGGCAGGCAGTGAAGCAACACTGGAGTAAAGCCAGGGGGCAAGCAGGCCCTGACTTCTCTGGGGAGGCTGATTTTTGTGTGATTGATTCTGCTCTTGATGCCAGTGGTTCCACAGACACTGGTGTGACTCCACCGACGTCACTGGAGTGATGGCTGAGGGGGGGCTTGAGGACACTCAAGACATTGGGCCTGCTGGGGCTTCACACAAGGTGCTGGCTACAGTGGAGTTAGTCCTGATGTCAGCTTTAAGCCTAGAATTAGTCGTGCAAAGATCCAGGGGGCGGTTCACATGCTTAACCATGTTCTCGAGCACTGGGACCAGCAGGTGACGTGGGATCAGAATCTGTTCCCTAGCACTAGGACCCACCCTACCAACACCCGGCGCTGTGGGATCATTCCCTACTACTGTTGGTATTTGTGATGTTCTATCCAGCCGATGTAGCCTCCAGTCCTGCACTCTGACCAGCTGAGAACAGCCCCTCAGGGGCCCCTTCCGAACAGCCTTTACAAATGAAAGATTATAGGCGAGCCTTATAAAAAATAATCGAGGGTGGTATTTATGCTGCCACCATAAACCCTAATGAAGAAGGAATTCTCCCATAAAGTCCAGGGAAGGGCCCGAGGTGCTGAATGCCATTCCGAGCCGACAAAGCGCTCGTAAAACTCCAGCCTTAACCTCATGTTTAGTGTATTGGGAAGTGTAATGTGATGGCAACACCTTTCCGGGAGGCGTGAATTATGATAACGTCCCATGATCCCTTATCACGGCCTAGTCAAGCCTCGGAGGGGTTGCCTTGAGCTCCTGGCTGCTGCAGGGACTTTCACCCCAGTGGGGTTTATTCAAGTGGAAAGCATACCACGGCTGGGCCTGATCCTGCCAGCTTGGTTCCTGCAGGAAAGGCCCTGATCCCACCGCTTGATGCCTTCCTATTGACGTCCCAAGAGGCTGTGTGTGGCAGCCGGCATGCAACAAGCACCAGGATTGGGGCTTCCACCGAGTTCCTTGCACGCAGGGCTTCGCAGGCTGGGCAGCCCAAATCCATCACTGAAAGACGTGACTTCCAACCTGGAAATTAACCTGTGACTGCAGAGACCACCGGGACTTTTCCACTGCACACTCGCCCCGTTCCCTGCTGTTACCTAGTCCTCCCATTTCCCTGTTCATTCCCCAGTCACGTTTTGTCTTGGTCCTGCACTGTGAGCTCTCGAGGGCAGGAACCGTCTTTGTGTTATTGGTAGCACAACGGGGCCTTGAGCCCTGTCTGAGGGCCCTAGATGCAATATACTAACAATCATTTGGGGGCGAGGATCTAGCTGGAATAACATGTAAAATCCCTGGAAAAAAATCAAGGTTTTCATGTTTCATTTGAGGGATCGCCCCAAGGGTTCAATCTGACCAGAAGAAAAGTTTTGAAATGTAGCCGGGAGTGGGGGGCTGCGCTGAGGAATGAGGCTGCCCTGCATTCTGAACTGAGCCTGTTTTCAAGCAATACTCACAAACTGCTCAAAAATGTCAGGACCGTGGAGAGGTTCCGCTGTCCCATGTTTTCAGTGGGAACCAGGCGGTTTCATCTTGCATCACGTAATCGTCTAACACGAAATTGCAACATTTTTTCAGCAACATTGTGCAGGGTAAAAAATGTTGCGTCCCCTCTTATCTCCTTTCCAAAGCTGACATAGAGCAGCGTGGATTTGGTACAAAACTATGCACTGTATGGGTTGAATTCTGCCCTTGGTTAGACATGAGATGCTGCTCCATGGACTTCAATGGGGACCAGACTTGTCCCTGCAAAGTGCTAAGCGAAGATCAATGAGGTTCAGGAACTAGACTTGCAGAGTGTGATTCAGATCAGGACTGAGGTGCACTGACAGCTGCTGGGAGGAGGAAACACAGGACTGGACTAGCAGGGGCTGGAGGTCAGGATTGAGGGGCATCAGCAGAGATGTGTGTGGGGACCCCAGGACTGGAATCATAGAGGGGCTGCCGAACAGCACTGAAGTGCAGTCCCAGGGTTGTGGGGCAACAACAGTCCTGGAGTTCAGAAAGCTTCCAGTCCTCGAGGGAGGGAGTGTCATTTTTTACAGGAACTCAGTGTCATTCAATGGAATTCACCCTGCAGGGCAAGAGATCCTCTGCCGGATGAGTAGGATGGTAAGACGCCAGGATAGTACCTGTGGTATCCCTGGTTCCAGGGTTATCGGGCCCAGATGGAGCATGATTCCCTTGCTCCCCCGCTAGTGCTGGGATGGGGCGTAACAAGCGGGCACGGCTGGCTCTGCTAACATCTCAGTGGGTGCAGCGGCTCTTTGCACTGTGAGCTGCGTTTGAAGTCCCTGTGCAGAAAGTCCCTGTGCGGTAATTGAGTGCTGCTCTTTCTCTCCCCTCCTGCAATCTGCTGCCGGCTCCGGTTGCTTTCAAGGTGAGCATCGCAGCCGTGACTTCCTGCCCGGATCGGTCACGTTTCACGGTAGCCTTTGAAGTAGATTCCTGCAAAATCCTACCCATTAGCCAGCAAGTGTAACTGTAACTCCCGCCTGCCTGGGGTTTGCCAGCCACACCTTGCTCTCCGGGTTCGGTGCCAGAGGCTCCTCTGCTATTTGCCGGGTCTCGTGCTCTTTTTGGTTTGGAATTCCAGGGTTGATTTCTCTTGCCCGGCTAAGTAAGGAAGGGACCACGTTAGAGCCAGGTGCTGTGGGAGCTTCCCCCACACACCTCTGCCATTGCCCTGCAACTGCCCGGCTAGTCGAGCCTGCCTCATCCTAACCCTACCAATGCCTCTCTCTATTTCTGACCGGCAGCATCCTCCGCTTTGCTGGTCCCAACAGCTTATCTGCCGCACCTCAGTCCTTCTCCGTAACATCCCTTGATGGTCCAGTTCTGCCTTCCCACCCCGCGTCCTAACCGCTCTGCTGAGGCCTTTGATCTTGACCTGCTGCTCCCTGTGCTATTCCCACCCTGGGCTCTGGACCTATGCCAGGGTTGCCCGCTCCAATGATTTTAGTGCAAGTCTTGTGGTATATTTGGTGCTTTTCTTAAAACCCCAGCTCCTGCGGTCATGTGACAGCTTTCATTGTAAAAAGACAGCAGAGTGCCGGGAGGAAAGAGTTAAACAGGACCAGGGCCACTGAGTCAGTTACATTTTATTCATTCAGCAAAAGGTTGATTGACAGTGTTACAGCCGAGACAGTAGCCAATTGTGTCGCTCCATTTCCTTTCAATGGCAGGGGGCGTGGCCACAGAGGGGCGTGGCCAGGCAGGTACTTGGCACCCACCTGGCAGCCTTGGAGTCTGTTTTCCAAGCCCTGGACGCAGGGAGGGGCTGAGCCCTGGGGGCCCTGGAAACAGCCCCATTTCACCGGGGTTATCACTGCACACAAGGGGCCATTCATGGGGACGCCCTCTCCAGCCTTCCGCACCCTGAGAGGCCGGTGGGTAAACACAGGCCATGGACTCGTGACCCTGCTAAGTGGCAACTTATCTCGGCGCGCTGACGAGCCCATTCTCCCTCCCCTTCCCCTTTCATCCTTCTAGCAACCGGACAATTTTTCTTGCCCTTTCCCAATCAGTTTTCCCAAGGACTCTGGCGCCTGCCTGGGGCTGGGCCGGGAGTGTGTGGGAAACCTAGTGTGTGGGAAAGCCCAGGGCCCACAGGGGACCCCGGGGGGAGTTCAGCACATGGGCAGGGGCCAAAGCGTCACCCTCAGTCCTGTCATCAAAGGAGACCCCACCTCTCCATCCAGATCAACGCGGCTGGGAGGTGGCAACATCTGTGAGCTTCTCGGGCAGGGATCGGGCAGGACAGCAAACCCAGTGATTCAGCATTGGACCTCGGGTGGAACAGCAGGATGTGCTGATGGTGGGGGGCAAGGTAGGGCTTGAACCTTCAACCCAGCAGCTCTGCACTGCTCGCTCTCCTCTCCACTGCTCCCAACAGAAACCTGGGGTCAAGCCTTGGTCTCCGTGGCTCCCTGAGATGGGTGAAGTGAGTCCTTCCTGTCACTCACTCAGCAGCGCCCCGTCTGGCTGAGCAAAGCACATCATCTGGGACAACTTTCATCCACCAGGTCGATGCGGGTGCCACCAAGGCTGCAAGTGTGGGGCTGAGGTAGGTTCTGTGGGGCTTCCACAGGAAAGTTCTCCTCCCTTCCATAAAGTGCCCTGAGGACTCCTGGTTTCCCCGAATCTCTGCTGAGACCATTCATTCATTCTCCTCTTCTACCGTAATCCCTTCCCCCACCGTTTACCCCAGAGCAGCCAGGAACTGATCGCCTTCATTTATCCAGCCCTCGACTTAATCTCGCTCCTCATCGCTCTTTATCCCAGAGCTGGGCCAGAACCCTGTGCCCGGAGCCAGGAGCCAGGAGCGAAAAGAGGGCTGATGTCTGGTCAAGAGCCAAACAACCCACCGGAGACAGCAAAGGCCCCAGCCTGCCGAGAAAAGATCTTCAAAGACTAAAACACAAAGCTGCCAGTTAGCTCCTTTCATTATCATCTGCGGTTCTTCTTCCAAAAGCTGCGCATTAACGGGGCTTAGCGCAAAGGAAATGAGGCTTCAATGGATTCAGAGTAGCAGCCGTGTTAGTCTGTATCCGCAAAAAGAACAGGAGTACTTGTGGCACCTTAGAGACTAACACATTTATTTGAGCACGAAAGCTTATGCTCAAATAAATGTGTTAGTCTCTAGGGTGCCACAAGTACTCCAGAAATATTTAGGGCTTGGACCCATCTTCCCAAGAGGCCCCGGGTGGCTCAGAGAATTGGCAAAGAGATGCAGCAGGGTTCCCCTACGGCTCATTGATTTGCCTGCAAGCTCAGGATCGGGTGGGGGCTGTTCCCATCTACTAAACTATTCACCGGCCTCTGTGAAATGAGTTTGATGGGACTCAACGTTTTTCCTAGTGGGACTCCAAACCCACCAGTGCACTTGGTGCTAACTGGCCCCTGCGCTGGCAGTTTCAGCAGAGAGGCCTAGGGCTGGACAGACGAGGAGACAGAATTAGGAGTTTAAGTGGGCTCAGTTTTCCAGAGTGACTATTGATTTTGGGTGCCTCTGCTTGGGGGGCAACTTGAGACACCTTAAAAGCGCTTGATCTTCAGCACCTGACCTCTGAAAATCTGGGTGGGGCAGTCAAAATCACTAGCCCAGTGGCTCTCAAGCTTTTGTCCTGGTGACCCCTTTCACACAGCAAGCCTCTGAGTGCGACCCCCCCTTATACATTAAAAACACTTTTTAATATATTTAACACCATTGTAAATGCTGGAGGCAAAGCGGGATTTGGGGTGGAGATTGACAGCTTGCGACCCCCCCATGTAATAACCTCACGACCCCCTGAGGGGTCCCGACCCCCAGTTTGAGAAACCCCTGCACTAGTCTTGCTGAAAATGTAGGATTTGGTTCAATGCTGAAGCACTCCAGGGGGAATTCGGTGCCTGGTCTGTAGATAGACGGAGAACTCCGTGCTCCAGGGCTGTGAGATGTCCAGCATTCCCACTCACACCAGCATCTTTGGCCAGCGGGACAGAAGGCCGAATGAAATAAACGGGGGCTCTGGCTCCCAGCCTGCTCCTCCCCGAGGGGCTGCAGACTGCAAGGTCCGGAGGGGAATGGAAAGCTACAGGAGCGCAGCAGTTCACAGCCAGGAATGCAAATACCAGAGATAACAGGGACTTCGCTCCCCTGCCCTGCTTGGAAGGCCAGCAAGCAGCACAGCTGGAGATAGCCGGCGCATCAGGAGATAGGAAGCCGTTTCAGGCCTGTGTCAAGCCATTTCACAGCAATCAGCAATTAAACGGCTTGTTAACCTTTCATCCCGGCCCCCTCCCCTTGCTCGCAGCCCCAGAACAAGGTCCCTTGAGGAGCCTGGAGAGATGGTCGCCCGGCAAATCTAACTGGCCGGTTTCCAAAGCCAGGTCTGGGCACATGAGTGGGGTAGGGGCGAGGGGAGCCCATTGTTCCTGCTCTGAGGACCTGACTCAATGCTCAGGGGAGTCAGCGGGAGCTTTCCCCCCTGATTTCAGTGAGCGGTGGAGCAGGGCCGGGAGGGATGGGCCAAGAGTGGCCGCGAGTCCTTTGCCTTGGCTGCGCTATGGTGGATTAGTCACGTCTCAGGAGGAGCTGTCTGGACCGCTCCAATCCTGCGCCCCACAGCACCCCACAGCGACAGGACCATGCTGAATCTCTTATTAAAGGACACGCCCTCGGTCACGCAGGGAGCCTGTGGCACAGCAGGGGATAGATCCCAGGTTGGCCAAGCCCCAGGCTGGTGCCCGGCCCATTAGGCCAGCCTTCCTCTGACAGTCTAGGATGATGGTTTCCTCCTTTAGCTCCAGGGTCTTTGCTTCACCGTGTTCTGAGGCAGGGTAAGGCCCCTCCTTGCTCCCATCCAGCAAAGCAGGGGAGGGACCACCGGCTGCTGGGCGACACTGGGGAAGGACCCCACATGGGAGCAGAGCCATTAGAGATGGGAAAGGTCCAGCAGGCTCCTGAGGCCATCTCCCCCCTCCTAGCACAGCGGCCCCCATCACCGTTACCACGGCGGCCCAGTGCTTTGCCCAGCACCATTTTTAATGATCCTCTATGGGGCCTCCATCTCCTCAGAGCCACACAAGACAGACAGAAAAGCCCACTGGGTCCATGTTGTCCATTACTGGGTCTCCGGGCACACATGTTCCTTAGCATATATTGGTCACCGGCCCGTCTAGCTTAGGGTGACCAGATGTCCCGATTTTATAGGGACAGTCCCGATATTTGGGGCTTTTTTATATGGGGCTTTTTTTCCTATTACCCCCCACCCCCTGTCCTGATTTTTCACACTTACTATCTGGTCACCCTAGTCTAGCTGATCCCCTGGAAGAGCATCTCAGTGTGTGAATACCAGGGGAAGGCTTCCCCTCTGGGCTTTGGGGACCCCCGGAGACCGGGAAGCAGAGCCGGGAGAGAGCAAAGAATCACCCTCACATGCAGCAGGATCTTCACCCAACTTTCCCAGCCTTGGGCCGGAGCGTCCCCAACTCCAGAGCAGAGCCGTTGTTGTTACGAGGTGCTCTGGCTGGGGAAGCAGCCGGCACGGACTGGGATGTTAAAGGCAGCCCACGAAGGAGGCCAGTGGCTTCGGAAGGTGTCTGGCTCCTTCTGCAACACAGCGAGGCCCAGGGTGGCCAGTGTGCTGCCTACGGGGCAGCCGAAGGCAGCCCCGGGGTTCGCCATTCGGATGGGGAGAGACGAGGCCCTGGCAGACTCTAGGTTCAGGGATGGAGGCAACTCTTCATCGGGGCTAAAATCACAGCGGCTGAATGGTGTTTTGCCACACTCCAGTTGTCGTAGCCGGGCGTCCCCTGAGAACGGACCCATGGCTCTCTCCAGCTCTCTGCCCTGCTGGCTCTGGTAGCCAGGCCCGGGGGTGGGCTCTCCTGCAGCGGGCTCCGGCTCCTTGCTGCCCTGGCTGGGCGGGCTCAGCGAGCCGGGGCTGCCTTGCTGTGATGGGGAATTGTGCATGGCTGCGGGAGGCGCCCCAGGCTGGCCCCACCCAGCCTGGCCATTTCCCGAAGGCTGCGGAGCCCCATGGGGACTTTTGAACCGCTCTCGCTCTCTAGAGAGACCTGGGATAGGGCCAGCCAGCTGTCACTCCTCAGGGGCTGACTTCCAGAGCCTCCCGATTGGCTCTCGTGCTCCTCCCAGAAGAGCCCAGCTCATGGCGCCCGGCAGGACTCCTGGGCTGTCCTTTCGCAGCCTCACACCCCAGGCCCATCCACACCGGGGTGGGGTCAAAGGGCTTCCATCTTCTTGGCGGTCTTTTCCTCGTCAGAGGCGCTGGGGGCGAGGAACGGAGACCAGAAAAGCAATTGTTTTCCAGCGGCACTGACAGATCGGCTGTTGGCTGCCCCCTTTCTCCCCACAGCCCCGTTCCAGACGGCTCTACTAGGACTATAGGTCGCAAGCAAGAGGGCAGCTCAATGGGTCAGCTTGCCAGGGAGCACCGGGTGCAAGCTGCAAAGCCCATTCGGGTCTGTCTATACTACGGCCCAGCAGCTGTGCTGCCGTAGCCCTGTCGTGTGGACGCGTCCTACGGCGCAGGACGGGGGTTTTCTGTCAGTGCGGTTAGTCCGTCTCTCCGAGAGGCGGCGCAAAGTCGATGGAAGACTCCTTCCATCCACCTCGCTGCAGCTATACCAGGGGTCAGGTCCACCTAACTCTAGTGCTCAAGGGGCAACATTTTTCACAGCTCTGAGTGACGTCGGTGCAGACCAGCCCGAAGGCTCCTAACTTCCCTGGAAAACTGAGTACGGTTCCCAGAGCTGGAGAAGAGCGCGGTGCGGCTCGAAAATGCGTCTCTCTCCCATCAACAGTCCAATAAAAGATACTCCCTTGCCCACCCTGTCTCCCTCACCTCCTGGGACGAACACAGCTACAACCGTGCTGCATTGGGGGGTTAGGAGCTTAAATAGAAGTGAGGTCGCTTCGTGCATTCCACCCGTGGTGTGTGGGGTTTTAGGTCTGCAAACCTACACCATGCTCCCTGAGGGGAGCCCAAAACCAAAGCCTCTGTTTTCAAGGTGCAAAAAGGAAATCACTGGAGTCATTTATGCAACCCCTGCATTTTGCAGGAGGGAGGTTTTGCAGGAGGGAGGGGTCCCCCCCGGCTCCGCCCATGGGCGCCCAGCAACATGGCAGCTGCTCCATGCAAGATGGAACAGGGCATGTTGGAACCGGTAGTCTTGTGGGCCACACCTCTATTAAAGGTGGGTGCCATCGGGTCCGTAAGGTGCCAGCGAGGTGGGGCACCCATGCCTACCCCGAGCCAGTCCTTCTCTGCCCATCCCCGTCTGCAGTCCGCAGGCCAGCCTGGCCTTCTCCTTGCAACCAGCCGGCCTGCGAAATCGCCTCCCAGCGCCCCCAGCTTCCTGCATCCGCCTTGTAAACCAGGTGCTGCTCCTCACAGCCCCTGCCATGGGCAGCCTGCGTTTTATGGGCCTCGGCTCATTCAAAGGGAGAAAACCACAGCCCCCCTCGTAAAGCTGTTAACAGGGGGAGGGGGAGGAAGCTGTATGTGTATCGCTGGGGGAGGAGGGCGCAAACAATCTGAATAGGGCTCTGGTGTCACACAGGGCTGCTTCCTCTGTCATTAAATCTCCATAAAGCCTTGGATGTGCTGGGGGGTGGGTGGAGGGGGGGTCACTATCCACCATCCTGCCATCCCCCCCACCGCCAGCCATCCGTCCCCCCCTCCCCCCGGGGCAACACAGAGCAGGGGCTCCCCACTGCGCCGACTCAGACAGGTCAGGTCAGCCCCCTACCCCAGCCCAGGCTTCCCTATGACTGCCGAGGCCGCGCGGCTCGCCTTGAAGCCGTACAAACCCGGGATGGGTCAATGCTCGGGACGAGGTTAAAGCTAAGCTAAAATCAGCCCTTCTGGAACTGAAATGCGAGTGCCCACAAAGGGGCCAGCGGTGGCTTCGCTAACCCAGTTTAGACACCGATTTAAGCTGAACCGGTTTCAGGCTGTGTGTGTGGACAAGGCCTATGCTTCAGATACACTGAGATGAGGCCAGGCTGCCAAATCAGGATCCAGTTTCCAGCTGTGCCGTGGTTTCGGGGTGTTTGGATTCAGTAACAGACGTCCTAGCGGGATTGGGGTGACTGGTACCATCTGGTTCTGGATGCAGGTGGCTAGTGCCAGGCGTCTGGCTCCGGATGAGCTCACCTCCGCCCCCAGTATCAGATCCAGTGTGATTCTGGTTCTGCACACCATAGAATCACAGAATATCAAGGTTGGAAGGGACCTCAGGAGGTATCTAGTCCGACCTCCTGCTCAAAGCAGGACCTAATCCCAACTAAATCATCCCAGCCAGGGCTTTGTCAAGCCTGACCTTAAAAACCTCTAAGGAAGGAGATTCCACCACCTCCCTAGGTAACCCATTCCAGTGCTTCACCACCCTCGTAGTGAAATAGTGTTTCCTAATATCCAACCTAGACCTCCCCTACTGCAACTTGAGACCATTACTCCTTGTTCTGTCATCTGCTACCACTAGGAGTGACAGGTGCCAGTCCCCTTAGCCAAGCAGCCACGATCAATCCCTTCGCCCCTGGAGCCTAGCCAGTGGTTTATGCCAGCTTGCCAAGGGGGAAGCCCTGACGCCACGGCCAGTGGGCACAGTCCAGCCTCAGGAATTTAGCAAACGATCCCAAGGAAATGGAGGGTCTGTCTGATCCCGCCGCCTTTGTTACAAATAGCCGAGCACATCACCGATGTCAGTGGACAGGCCTGGGCCCTAGGGAGGGGGACAAAGACCCTCCTGGAGCTGGGAAGCTGCAGGATGTTTGGAGGCGGGAACAGAGGCAGAAGGGAGGTGGGGAATTTCCACCCCTGCCCGGTGCAGCAGTCAGGTAGGCATTTCTAGCCCCGGCAGCCAGTGGGCCACAATTCCTAGGGGAGCCTGAAGGGGGCTGCTGTAGTTTCCTGGTCACACTGGGCCAATTTCACCCCTGTGGCAGCTCCCTGGGGGTTACTGGAGTCCTAGCAAGGAAGGATTGGCTCCCACTCACTTCATCCAGGGATCAGTACCCAGAAGCCTTTGGCTACTCCCGGCCAATGATCTCAGAGCACTTTACACGACCCCCCGGGAGGCAGGGCAGCATTCTTATCCTCACCTAATGGATGGGGAAACTGAGGCACAGCAAGCTTGCCCAAGCTCCCCCAAGAAGACAGTGGCAGAAAATTCTCCAGGGCAGGGCCTGTCTCCTTCGTTACTTGTCTATTGCTTAGCAGAACGGGGCCCGGAGCCATGAATGGGATTCCCGAGCACTACCACAATACAAACAAATCAGCAGCCGCTTCATCACCGTCAGAGCCATGGCTCTGTGCTGCCAGGCCTGCGTCTCAGCCACACCACGGCTCTTCCTCCCGTAACTCACTCGTTTCCCCTCTTGGACCCACATTCCCTCTGTCCCGCGCCAGCCCGCTGCTCCCTCACGAGCTGCCTCCCGAACGCTGACTGGGGGAAACGCGGTACCCAGACGGTTACTGCTGCTCGGTGGAAAGCGTGCCCGGCCCCTCCCCCCTTTCTGTGTCCCACCGAGGGGGGAGGGGGGCAGCGGGAAGCTGGGCTGGATCCAGTAGGAGCCGACACAAACGAAACATTTCCTGCGATTTGGAAAGAAGCTGCGGTTAGCGTCATTTTCCATGTTCGCTGCAGCGTCCGTGCGCCCCAGCCAGGAACCGAGGCCCCAGGACAGATTAACGTCTCCATCACGGCAGCGGCTGAGGTCAGGGGCCCATCGCGCGAGGCGCTGAGCAGGCACATATTTAACGCCCTGTGAATCGAGAGTAACACTCTCTGGTCAGGCATCAGCATCCCTCAGCAGTGCCAGTCGGCCCCACCACCAGGCAGCCGCCCGGCTCTGGGTGTAGGCAGAGCGTGGGGTTACCCCCCAGCTACCCGGCTCTGGGTGTAGGGCAGAGCGTGAGGTTACCCCCCACCTGCCCGGCTCTGGGTGTAGGCAGAGCGTGAGGTTACCCCCCAGCTGCCCGGCTCTGGGTGTAGGCAGAGCGTGGGGTTACCCCCCAGCCGCCCGGCTCTGGGTGTAGGCAGAGCGTGAGGTTACCCCCCAGCTGCCCGGCTCTGGGTGTAGGCAGAGCGTGAGGTTACCCCCCAGCTGCCCGGCTCTGGGGCGTAGGACGGAGCGTGATGTTACCCCCCAGCCGCCCGGCCCTGGGTGTAGGCAGAGCGTGGGGTTACCCCCCAGCCGCCCAGTTCTGGGTGTAGGGCAGAGCGTGAGGTTACCCCCCAGCCACCCGGCTCTGGGTGTAGGCAGAGCGTGACGTTACCCCCCAGCTGTCAGGCTCTGGGGCGTAGGGCAGAGCGTGACGTTACCCCCCAGCTGTCAGGCTCTGGGGCGTAGGACGGAGCGTGACGTTACCCCCCAGCTGTCAGGCTCTGGGGCGTAGGACGGAGCGGGACGTTACCCCCCAGCTCTCCGGCTCTGGGGTGTAGGGCAGCCTGGAAATGAACTCATCTGGCCTTCTGCTAACTCGAGGTGTCTGCAAACGATGCTGCACAGCCACACCCACTCCCACGAGCAACAGATGAGGAGCTGCCAGTCCTTGCCCACAAGCCTCCAGGGCACCCGGTCTTCTCATCTACCAGTCTTCTGTGCGAGACAGTCCCTGTCCAAAAGAACGTAAGCTAAGCTGGCATGATAGACAAAGGGTGGGAGAGGAAACTGAGGCACGGGGCAGTGATGTGACTTGCCCAAGGTCACACAGCAGGCCAGGGGCAGGGCCGGGAATACAACGTGGTCTCTCAGGTCTTAGGCCAGGGCCCTCTCCATGGGGCTGGGCTGCCTCTCAGAAAACCCTGCTCTTTGGGAGGGGCTCCAGCCCCACAAGATGAACTGGCTCCCTCCTGAGCGCTCCAGCCCAGTGCTATTGACACGGGATGCAGAAACGCCTCTGAAAAGCACCGACTCCCACGCGTCGCTGGTCCCACCTCGTGCACAGCCGAGAAGGAGCAGTTCGTGTCCTTCTCTGCATTGGTTCAGTGAGGGGCGTCGTCCTCATGGTTCGTGACTGCACAGGTGCAGAACGCAGGTGAGATGCAGCCACCTCTGGGGTGGGAAGCAACCTCGCACGCTGCATCACAGAGAGGGGAGGGAGCGAGGAAGATGTTGTCCCCGGCGATCGGGGCAGCCCCCGGCACACCCACGTGCACACTCTTACACAAGGTGCCCCTGGATAGTCTAAGCCTCCTAGAGACGTGCTCTGAAACCCGCCGGCGGGGCTGCTGGGGAGACCCCAAAGCAGGGGGAGGAGTTTCTGCTGCTAGAGTCCCCCCTGCTCTTGGCGAGTCTCCCTGCAGCAGCAAGCCAGCCACTCTCCCAGTCACCCCCTCTCCACCACTGGGACGGGCAGCGTCGGGTAGCTCCTGGGGAGCCCCGAGAGAGGAGGGCAAGGTCTCTGGGGTGAAAGCTGGGGCAGGGGGCTCAGGGAGTGGGCCCCGACTCAGGGCCAGGTTGGGATCCCAGTTACCCCGGTGTAAAGCAGAGACACCCCACTGAGCCTACCCAGGAACTGAGTCCAGAGCCTGGCCCCACGTCTGCGTGCCGGGGCGCCCGCTCCTCAGGCCCAGCGGGGGGGCCGGTGGCACATCCAGGGCGCAGGTCTCTGCCGCTCTCTCGGGGACGCCAGCCCAGCAGCAGGACGGGTGCTAGCCAGCGGGTGTGCTGGAATGCGGATCCGGCCCAGCTGGCGCTTCCTGCCCCCGGAGCTGCAGAAGCCCTTCCTTCCTGCCCCGAAGGCCGGCAAGGGGGCGGCACTCGACCGTGGGAGTTTCTGCGATTCCTGCAGCTTCCGGACGCTGCTCCTGGCGCTTGGCTAAAGCCGAACGGGCAGCAGCCCAACGGCCGATGGAATAGCTGCTCCCACCACGGCTATTGGGGGGTGGGACTTGGGAGCAGGACTTCGTGCTACCCCAGCATCTTCCATCCCTGATCACAGCACTTTGACGCCTAGCCCCTCCTCCCTGACGGGGCAGCCGGGAACGGCTGGCCCCGGTGTCCTGCTGGGGCCCAGAGATCACGCTGCACGGGAGGGGAAGCACCAGAAATAGAGCCCAGTGTCCAGATCCCCTCTCCCCTTCTCTGGCGACCAGGCGGCACGGACTAGAGCCCAGCCTGCTAATCCCGTACTCTAGCCACTAGGCCGCACTCCCTCCCAGGCGTCCTAGCTCCCAGTCCTCTGCCCACCAGACCTCAGCCCCCTTTATCTATTAACCCTCTGTTCACCACAGGGGCCAACAGGAACCAGGCCTGCCCTTCCCCAGTGACAGCACCGCAGGGCAGGCAGGGTGCGAGTTCTTTAAATGTGTAGCAAGGAGCCAGGCTGCCGGAGGGGCTGGGGAGAGCTGAGGCAGAAGCTCTACAGTGAAGCTTTGGGGATAAGGCTGCTTCCCTCCTGCCACCAGAGTTCCTTGTTCAGTGTCAGAAGAAAGCGGCTCGCCCCGAGATTCTTGGCCATTGGCCCACAGGAAGGTCACTCACCTGCCCACTGCCACGGAGCACAGGGGAGCTGCCGTCCCGAAATGGCCGTGCCAAGGAGACGGGGCCTTCCCGGCTGCCTAAGTGCTGGTCCCGAACCTGGGGCGCTAAGGCGCTGGCCCAGCCCGGCCCTTGTGCCTGCCCCAGCCAGAGAGCCCCTTTCACAGGCCTGGCAGGCCGCCCTCCAGCTGACACTGGCATCCATTGTCGGGCAGGGCGTGCCTGACTCAGGGGTGGGCAGGATGAAAGAGGAGCCCAAACCTTTTCTCCCCTGGAGCTGTGCCTGTACCAGGAAGCTGCTCGGGAATAACCGAGGGCTGGCAGGAGCCCTCCCACGCTTTGGAAGCACAGGACAGCTGTAGAGAGGGCGTGGGTAGAGACCAGGCGACAGCTTCTGGGCACGCAGGCTGCTGGGGACGACCTGGCAAATCCTGCCACGGTTGCCATCTCCCCCCTTTCCTGGCAGTGCCAGAGTAGGCTCCCCACCCAGCCCCACACAATCGATGCAGCCTCCCTTCCATGCCACGTGGTCCATCGCACAGGGGCGGGTCCTATCCCCGACTCACACTGTGCCTGGGGGCGAGTCGCTGCCCTGCCGTGTGCCTCAGTTTCCCCATCTGCAAAATGGGGATGAGGATGCCCCTGAGATCGAAAGCAGAGTGTTATTCGTATGCTCTTATGGTCTAGTCTGGAGATGGGTGAGGAGCCCAAACGTCTAGGGCTGGGGGCACCTGAGGACTCCCCGCTCCCAGCCCCGCAGGGCTCGTGATGTGCTGGGAAGATGAGCTGCAAGAATGTTCCTCGACGCCCTGGGACCACTCCACCCTCACCCCTGTGCTCGGCTTTATCGACAACAGCACCCCGCCCCCCCCAGCACCTTCGCTGGCGCCCACACCTCCCGTTGGGGCCAAACAGAGCCAGCTTGTGGGGCGAGGGAGAGAAAACCTCCAGGCCTCCCCAGAGCCCGGAGAGCTAGAGGGGCAGGAGCCCTGGAGTCTTTTGGATCCAGATGTCCAATGCATCTCACGACACAGCTACTGATCCCCTGCCGCCAGAAGAGAGATTTAGACTGGTGCCCAGTGGGTGCTGTCCCGGCCTGGGTAGCATCTGGCACTCACCTTGCATGGCCGTCAGTGAGGGCACAAGGTGCCAGGCAGGGGGAGACGCAGTCACCACCCCTCTTAAGAGGCAAAGCGCCCCATTTCCCTGTCTGGTGCCGCTGAATTACAGCTGGCTTCACCGATGCAGGGGGATTCTCTGGCAGAGTGAGTCCATCTGGCTCCTGTCTCATGGGACGTGGCTGGGGGGAAGGAGCTGTGGCTGGGTGTGTCCCCCTGCACCTTGGCTATCTCTGGCAGCCGTTGCAGGCCAGCAGCCTTTGGGCTGCTCCACATAACGCTGGGGGCGCTGGCCCGGCTCCAGTTGGCCCAAAGTCCACGGGGGGAGCACAAAGGAGGTTTAAGGTCAACGTTGCACTCTCCTCCCGAGAGAGTCACTAAGCAGCCTGGCTGCAGCCCATAAGTGTGGGGAGACCGGTTTGTAGCAAGGCAGAGGCGTGGGGCTGCAGCAGGTGTTTCGACAGGGCGCTGACCTTGCCTCGGGCCATGCAGCCTGTATCCAGCTGGCCTCGCTGCGTGTGAGTGTCGGGGGTTCCCATCGGCTGGCACCTCCCCGGGCAGCTGCCAGGAACGGGGACCAGCCTGGATCTGGACAGCCCAGACCGTTGGTGCCAGGCTCCAGCCCAGAACCTCCCAGTGAGCTCTGGATCCACAAGCCAAACAGCCCAGCCCAGCGCAGGAGTTCCCTTGGCCAGTTACACACCAGAGCAAGGACCCGTTCTCTGCCAGGCCGCTCCAGGGTCTGCACTGGCACATGCCCAGGGAGCAGAGAGGCTCCCGAATTGGGGCACTGTGCCTTTAAGGCTCTCTCTGGGCTCTGGAACAGTTTAGTGAGCGGCTCCGCTCTGTCTGGACAAGCGGAACTGAGCAGCTGGCTCCCCGGATGGGGCAGGTGCTCGGCCGCAGTCAGCTTCGGTCTCCTCCTGTTATCTTAACCTCCGCCGACAGGAGGCTGGGAAAGTCATTGCCGCTGGCAGGTTCCCCCAGCGCCAGGATAAGCAGCAAAGGGAGATGCAGGGCTCCGGCCACGAAATCCGGATTTGGGCCCATATGGAGATCCGGATCCCTTTGGGGCTGGGGATATTCAGGGCCAGGGTTTGGCTCCAGCCTTCAATCAGCTTTTTGGTATGCAAAGGGCCTGATTTTGCCCCACACAGGTGTAAATCAGGAGTCACCCCACTGGAGTGAATGGGGGTAAATCCAGGAGAAACGGGAGGAGAATCTGGCCCATTGGATCTGCTCTGAGTCCCAACTGGGCTTCCCTGCCGGCAGGAACAAGGGCCCAGTTCATCCTTGCCGTGTGTCTTGGGTCTGCCCCGGCACAGTGTCTTCCACCAGTGCAAGAGGTGTGAAAAGTGCTGCCGTTCTGAGCTCACAGACGTCGCGGCCACGTCCCGTGTGCTTTGCAGGGCAACGGCAGCATGAGTCTCACGGCATTTGGTGGGTTTCCATCAAGCCCCAGCTCCCGGAGTCCTGGGATGAGGTGAGAATCTCAGCTTCCATTGGGTAAAAAAGCAGGTTTCCAGCCCTCGTGGTTGGGGTGAAAAGCTTGAAAACGGGACCTGAGTGGGACTTAAAGGCTCCAAAGCCAGAAAAAACCCCTCACAATTATTTTAAAAACCCTCGAACTGTGGGGCTTGACGCGTGAGTTCTGCAATGCTGCCACAGCCCTCGGGGCCAAACAACGCTCCCAGTGCTTTAAGGAGGCTGAACAAAGCGGGCCCGATCCCAGGCTGGCGCAAACTCCCCCAGGGCCTAGGGACTGGCCCAAACTTCCCCGCCCGATGCTCAGCGCAGTTCTGTCACTTCCTTCCCTAACGTACACACAGAGCAACGTGTATCGTGAAACCTAAAACCCTACCAAAACAAACCGCTCCTCGGCACACACCTCACTGCTGGGGCGCGACCAAACCCCACGTGACAGATGTCAGCCTTGTCGCTTAACGTCGGACGGGGAGGCGCTCAGATGCTGCGGTGATGGGCGTGTGATAAGGCCCTGTAACTCTTGCTCTCAGACTGGCCCATGGGCAGTGCCAGGGGCTCCTCTCATGGCACAGAAGAACCTGCCGGTCTTCAATGGGCGTAGCCCAGCCCAGGGGCTCTAAGCGCTTCCCTGACTCCCCCAAATCCTGTCTCTGCCCCCGCGAGTGGCAGCGTCTGACCCTTCCCTGGCTGGAATTCAGCCCTGATCAGATTTGCAGCCAAGAGCCGGGAGGGCAAAGGGATCGGGTGGGGGGAGGACTCACTCAGGCCTAGCCAATGTGAAACCCCACAGCCCGGGAGGGGCCCAGAGAGGGAGAATGGGGCGGGGGAGCTTTCCCCAGCAGTTCCTGTGTGAGCTGTGGGGGGGAGGACGCTGCTGAGCAGCACAATACACAATAGCCCGGGGGCAGGAGCAGGGCCTGCGGCTCGGCTCGCCAGCTGTCGCCCCGGGAGCGAAACAGGTGCTTCCTTCTGGTCGTCTGGATTCCCTGGGCAGGATCCGAGAGGCACATCTGGGCAGGCTGCATGGCCAGGGCTTCCCGGCTCCTCGCCCACTGCCCACAGGAGGGGAGTTCAGAGAGGGCAGACGCGTGAACCGTGGCTCCCTGGAGATTCCCAGGGTGTCGGGCTCTGGGAATCTGGGCCCGTCCCCGCTCTGCCTGCGAACACAGATTTAGGGGCGGAGGAGCGATGCTGGAGGAGGACGGAGGCCCCAGAGAGATCCCGCGTTGGAGAGCGGGTCAGGGAGCATTAAGAACAAGTGCTCTGGGGACAGCCACCTGCCAGGGGGTAGCCTGTGACTAGGGTTAGAGCCACTGTGGAAACGAGCAAGGAACCCCGGGGTCCTGGAGCCAGGCCGAGCAGCGCGTCGCTCACCCGCTGCGTTCCTGTGCGTGCTTGGCAGCCCAGCGGGGTGACCGCCGGGGCAGGGCCCCGAGAATCGCACAGGGGGATTAGAGGAGCTTAGAGACGAGGCAGCCAAGCTTTGAACCGCCTGGATCATTCCAACAAAGAGCCCCGGGGAAATGACCGCAAGGAAGGGCCGGCGGAAAATAGCGAGGCAGAGAAGTGCCAGAGCGAAGGGGCTGCAGGGACCCCCTCCAGCTTTGCAGAGGGGTTGGCGGGGGGGGGCCCACAAACAGAAAATCAGCCCCCCCCTTGGGCTTTGTCATGGTGACTCATTCTGCCCCCCCCCCCAATTCAGCGCTGGGGAAAGTGGAGCTCTGGGGCCAGTACTGTCTGTTGAGGGGTACGCGCAGCCCCCCCCCCGGACTGGAGGCTCTGAGCACCTCCCACCCCGTAACGGAGCTCGCTCGGACTCCCCTGTGCAGCCGGGCCGGGCTGTTAGCCCCACTGCCCCGGGAGCGCTGGGAACTGACCCCTGGTCTGTGGCTTTCTGGAGTAAATTAAAGCCCCCAAGAGGCAGATTCTGATCTCGGTTACGCTGGCATCAATCTGGAGTCACTGCACTGGCATCAGCCCTGGCACCAGCGAGGGCAGAGGTGGATCTCCGGGTGTCAGTGTGCCATGGCGTGAGAGCGGAGCAATTGCTCCTGCTCCGGCAGGGGACTCTGGGGCTCTCGGGCAGGAGAGCAGCTCCCCAGAATCTGCCAGATGGGGAGCCCCCTTCCCTATGGACCAATCTGCTGCGATGAGGAGAGAGGGGGTAAGTTACACAGCAGGGGTCTGAGTCACCCTGGGGCAGGACAGCTGGGAGGAAGCCACAGACGCGAGGAGCCCTGACGGTTACCTTAGCTTGGCACCTGATGCCACAGATGCGGGGAGCCCGGGCCGCTCTGCCCTGCCTGCCCCCCCCAATCTGCCCCCCCCCTCCAGGCTTGGGGGTTTACACTGGCCCATGTGGGCCCTTTGCACCAGCCTGGCAGTTGAGCCGCTGGCCAATGATGAATTGGGCCCTGGGGGCGGGTTGATCAGAAGAGGGGTGCGGTGGCTGGAGCGTTGAAATGGAGGGGATCTGGCAGGCGGGGGGCTGCAAAGGGAGGGGGACAGGCACTGGGGGCTGTCAGGAGGGTGCACATTAATCCAGAAGCCTCAATCCCTCCCCCTCCCTGTTCCCCTCTGCACACGCATTACAGCCCTTTTACACCAGATACCAGATTTGTGCCACTTACACTCTGCCGCTGCTGCCCCCCCGCCCCGTGGGTACTGGTCCCTCCTATCACCCCACCGCTGGGACACTCCCCTCCGTCCCCACCACTGGAATGGGGTCTTCATGGAAGCCTTGGGGGAGGGCTGAGCCTGGCACAGCTACACCCCCCTGATCTGGGGACCCCTCCTGATGCACGGACCAGAGGAGAGGGGCCTGTGAACCCAGGAACCCTGGGCCGGGAGGGCGGAGCTGGGAGGGGAACAATAAAGATAAAGGAAATATGAAGAGGGAGGGAAGCCGCTGACAGGAAGATCAAAGCTGGGGGGAAGATAAAAGAAACGGGGGCAAGGCCCTGATCAAAAGCAAATACGTGTCCCGGCGGCAGGAGGGCGGAGGGGCGAGCGGCAGGGATGTGGGGGGAAGGGTGCCATAGGCCAGTACCCAAGGCCAGCGAGGAATTTCCCTGCCAGCCCACGGAGGAAGGTGCCACGCCAGCCACACAGCAGTGCCGTAATGGGGCAGCTGCCAGTGCTGCCTGCACCCAGCGCTCCGNGCGGAGCTGGGAGGGGAACAATAAAGATAAAGGAAATATGAAGAGGGAGGGAAGCCGCTGATAGGAAGATCAAAGCTGGGGGGAAGATAAAAGAAACGGGGGCAAGGCCCTGATCGAAAGCAAATACGTGTCCCGGTGGCAGGAGGGCGGGGGGGGGGGGGGGGGGGGGGGGGGGGGGGGGGGGGGGGGGGGGGCGGGAGCGGCGGGGATGTGGGGGGAAGGGTGCCATAGGCCAGTACCCAAGGCCAGCGAGGAATTTCCCTGCCAGCCCACGGAGGAAGGCGCCACGCCAGCCACACAGCAGTGCCTGCCAGTGCTGCCTGCACCCAGCGCTCCAGGGGGCTGCGGGAGCTGTTCCCGTCACGCGCCTGGTTCATCGATGTGCCACGGCCCCTCTGCGCCAGCCAGGTGGGGGCACAGCACAGGGAATGCCCCTGGCACAGAGCCTGCGCTGCTCTCTGGATGCCACCTCCCTGGCCCAGGGCCGTTCTAGGGCAGGCTCTGGGCAGGGCAGGGGCAGGGCTGGAGGCAGGATGGGGTGGATCACAGGTAGGCTAAGTCCTGGCCAGTGTGGGTGAGTCTGTACCCATGCAGCACCCCATAGGGATCATTGCAGCAGGGGCTCAACATAGGGCAGCCCCTCGGCGGGGCTCAGCCTGTGCCAGGGGCTCCCACAGCGCCCGGCTTCCTCTCTGCCCTCTGGCTCCACTAGGGCTCCCATGGGTGCAGCAATGGGGGCAACTCTGATGCCAAGGCCAAGTGCCGACAAGGTGGCAGCGCCTGCCGGGGGGTCCCCGTGGTGTAAACGCAGAGCCGCTGCCCTGATTTCAGCACCGCGGCTCCGGATTTACCCCCCTGCGGGGCCAAGAGCCCAGCCTCGCTCCTTATATGGCCTGAAATTCCTCCCCAGCCCCAGCTGAGCCCTCAGGATTTCCTGCAGGTCACAGAGCGGCTCCTCCCGCTGACTCACCCCAGCCCAAGGAGCCCGCTGCACCGGGCCGTGCTCTGCTCCGCAAACCCGGCCCGCCTTCCCACCCCAGAGGAGCCGCAGCGGGACGCCCCCGGGAGAAATGCAGCCGGCATTCCTGGCCCGCTGCGTGTGGGAGGGAGGACAGGCGATCGGGGAAACCCGGGGAGGGGGATGAGAGACCCCAAAGGGCCGACATCTAGTCCTCCCCTGCCAGCACGGCTCTGGTACAGTCCCCTTCGCAGCACAGCCTCTGTTCAGTGCCCCGGGCTTGGCTGGGACGTGGCCTGCTGCCCTTCGGGGATGCTGTGTGGGGGACGGGGGGAGCTGGCTTGCCCTGTTAGTCCCTCCAGCCTGGTATCTGCCTCCATGAGATGGGCCAGAGCCCCAGATCCAAACACTGGGGGTGTGAACCCTACGGCTGGGGCCCCTCTCTGCCCATCATGCACTGGGGCAGTTCACCCAGCTGTCTGCCTGGCACTGCACTGCCCCATTCCTGAGCATGCCTGGCAATGACTCAGCAGAGCCCAGCTCAGCTCATCACACTTCAGGAATCTGCTCGCAGGGCTCTCAATGAGTAACGGGAAAGGTTCTCTCGCCGGTCATCTTTAACCCCTTGCTGCCTGCACGCCTCATCCTGGCCCCGTCTCTGCTGTTTCTCCGCCCGCGTTGGCACGGACGGGGCTGTCGGCACAAGCTGGGAAAGGATCCATGGACGCTCTGGCTGGGAGGGGGGGACGTTTTCCCCTTTGGAGCCTGGGGACCCAGGCATATCACGGGAGGTACATGCCACTGGCGCCCCTGCTCGGCCCCTCGGCTGAACCCCAGCATGTGGAGTAAAGGGGAAGAGGTGTCACTTCTTTAAAGGGGCGGCAGCTTCAGCCCAGCGGGCAGGAGGAGATGTGGCCACTGCAAGAGAAAGGGAGAAGAGGGGAAGCCGAGCAATGGGGGTCTCCGGTCACCTAGCAATATTGCAATCGGCCGTGTGTGCACCGCTGCCCTCTGCTGCATGGGATCAGAACTGCTCCACTGCCTGTCCTAGCCTTCTACTGCTAACCGCTCGCAGGGAGTCTCCTTTAGCTCAAGAGGCAGGGGTGGGTGCTGTTGGCACAGGAGGGACTGAGTTCTAGCCGTGATAGCTGGGGGGGGGGTCCTAGGTACCCACACATCCATTACGATCCTAGGAGGCCCCAAGAGCAGAGCTAACTACAGAGCATGGCCCCTTTGCACGGCCTCAAACCAGGGGCCTGGAGCTCCACAGGCGACACTGCTAGACCTGCAGCCAGCGGGAGCCGTGCTGAGGATGTCGCCGCGAGGAACCGGGCGTTGCGCCGCGCGGCGTCGCCGTGCCATGGGGGGGGGGGGGGCTGGTTTTGTTTGGCCGCGCTGCGCCCACCTCTGCGGGGCCCTTTGCAGGGAGAGCCGCGCCCCGGGGCGGCCGAGGGCTGAGCGCAGCGGAACCGGGGGTGGGGGGGTGTCCGTTCCGGGGCAGCGAGATCTGCCCTGCGAGCCACCCGCACGCAGAGAGAGGGGCCGGCAGCACAAAGCAGCCTGGGCTGAGCCCATCTCCTGTGTTTTGTTAGGCTGACAAAGCGCAAAGCCCCGGGGCTCAGGCGCTGAATAGGGGAGCTGGTTCCCAGCGCGGCCCCGGGCCAACGCCGGCCGTCTGTAGCCAGGCCGCATTATCCCCCAGACCTGATGAGGTCGACACTTCCTTTTCAGCCGGCCCTGGCGACGGCCTTAGCAACACAAACAGGAAGTTCAGAGGTTGCTGGCCGAGGCACAACTGCTCCAATAAGGCCGGGGATTAGCGGGCAGGGGAGGGGGGATTGCGCAGGGCGGCCTCTTACCTGTCCGTAGCACCCTTCACCCTGGGCCCTTTGCAGCGGGATCCATGCGGGTCCCACTGGATCCCAACTACAGCCACATAAACCCTGCCAGAGCCCAGCCAGGGGCCCGCAGCCCGGCCAGAGCCCAGCCGGGCGCCCGCAGCCCTGCCAGAGCCCAGCCGGGCACACGCAGCCCTGCCAGAGCCCAGCCGGGGCCCCGCAGCCCTGCCAGAGCCCAGCCGGGCACCCGCCGCCCTGCCAGAGCCCAGCCGGGCGCCCGCAGCCCTGCCAGAGCCGAGCCGGGCGCCCGCAGCCCTGCCAGGGCCCAGCCGGGCCCCCGCCGCCCTGCCGGAGCCCAGCCGGGCGCCCGCCGCCCTGCCAGAGCCCAGCCGGGGGCCCGCAGCCCCGCCAGAGCCCAGCCGGGCACACGCAGCCCTGCCAGAGCCCAGCCAGGGGCCCGCAGCCCTGCCAGAGCCCAACCAGGGGCCCGCAGCCCTGCCAGAGCCCAGCCGGGGCCCCGCAGCCCTGCCAGAGCCCAGCCGGGCACACGCAGCCCTGCCAGAGCCCAGCCAGGGGCCCGCAGCCCGGCCAGAGCCCAGCCGGGCGCCCGCAGCCCTGCCGGAGCCCAGCCGGGGGCCCGCAGCCCTGCCAGAGCCCAGCTGGGGGCCCGCAGCCCTGCCACAGCCCAGCCGGGCGCCCGCAGCCCTGCCAGAGCCCAGCCGGGGGCCCGCGCCCCTGCCAGAGCCCAGCCGGCCACACGCAGCCCTGCCAGAGCCCAGCCAGGGGCCCGCAGCCCGGCCAGAGCCCAGCCGGGCGCCCGCAGCCCTGCCGGAGCCCAGCCGGGGGCCCGCAGCCCTGCCAGAGCCCAGCCGGGGCCCCGCAGCCCTGCCAGAGCCCAGCCGGGCACACGCCGCCCTGCCAGAGCCCAGCCAGGCGCCCGCAGCCCTGCCAGAGCCCAGCCGGGCCCCCGCAGCCCTGCCAGAGCCCAGCCGGGCGCCCGCCTGCCTTTAAATGAGGAGCGAGCCCCAGGCAGTCGTGCAGGGGCCGAGTTCATCCAGCCTCAGCCTGTGGCAATAACTGAAGGTGTCAACTCAATACTCTTCCCTGGGGCGTGGGGGAGAGAGAGGTCACGGGGGCGTCAGGCAGGCTGCATGGCTTAGGCACCCGCGGATACGAG
This sequence comes from Platysternon megacephalum, assembly GCA_003942145.1. NCBI lineage: Eukaryota > Metazoa > Chordata > Testudines > Platysternidae > Platysternon > Platysternon megacephalum. The sequence continues at coordinate 17,619,805 of QXTE01000014.1, read as the reverse complement.
CCGCCTCCCGAGAGGGTAGGGGACACCCCTGACTTTCCCTCTGGGAGCCGTTCTGACTCCCACTTGCTTCTCGGATTATTGCCCCACCATGCCTGGCTTTTGCTGCTCCGCTCTACCATCTCCGCCCCAGGCCCCCCTGCCATGAGCCGGGACAGGAACCGGCTAAGCCGGGCCCCGGGCTCTGCAGCCACGTGGGCTCTTTGGACCTTTGCAAGCTGATGGACCGAGGCACGGGCGGGTGCTCTTCCCGGGGCCAGACCCACTCGAACTGGCCCAGAGACAAGGCCGGGTCTATGTAACCCACTGAGGACTGTGTGCTGTGGGGCCCTCTCCACGCTGCTCTGCAGGGGACGGGAGTGGGCGCAGCTCCCAGCGGTGGTGCTGCAGCTCCCAGGCTTAGCGCTGGAGACCCCTGGTTCAATCACCGCTGGGTTGGCCATGAGCGTGGCCACCACGTCTACACGGAGCTTTCCATGAAAAGAGCCCGCCGAGGCCCAAGGGCACGCAGCGGGAGGGGCTGAACCCGGGGAGACTGGTCCTGCCTCCTGTCTTCCTGCTCTAACCTCAGGCAGGGCATAGGTGGTGACCCAGCTTGGCAACAGGAAGAAATCCCCACCTGGTCCCGCCTGTTCCCTTTACGCTCTCACTTCGCTGCTGCAGACCCAAGTGGCACAGAGCAGATTGCACGTCGGGCACCCCCCCGTTACCTAGACCGTCCTGGGCCAGTGCCCACGGGGCAGGCACGACCCCTGGTGGCATGAAGCCAGGGAGGTCGGTGCCGGTGTGGCAGCCTCTGGCCCCAGACCCACTTCCCTTCTGTGTCAGTGACACCCACGGCCAATCGGTCCCTCCAAGTGGTGCTGGCAGGAGGGTACGGGTTCAGGTACCCAGAAGAGCTGGGCAGGCCCCGCCAGCCACTACGCCGGCACCATGAATGTTGCCTGGCAGGAACTGCTCGGAAAGCGACCTGGTGGATGCCACAGACGGCAGCTGGGATGCGAGCACCAAGCCAAGAAACATCTGGGGGCTCAGCAGCACTGATGGAATAAAGGGGGAGCTCAAATCCAAACCTTGGCAAAGAGGGAGCCAGGGGAACATTCCCTGAGAGCTCATGGGAGGAGGCTGGGGCACGGGGCAGAGCCATTCCCAGGAAGGGGGCCGAGCTGGTGATTTGCTGCCGTGTCTGGGTTTTTGCATGGGGGCTGCTCTCTCCTGAGGCTGCTGAGACGGGGAGCAGGACTGGGAAGCAGCTGGCAGGAAGGGAGCCAGAGGGATTCCTCACTCGGGATGCCCAGAGGCACAATGGGAGCATCGCCAGTGGACGGGAAGAGACAGTACGAGACAGGCAGCCAGATCGGCCCAGCTAATTAAACACCCAGGGAAGCCCGAGCAGGTGAAACCGCAGCAAGAGGCCAGGATCATGCCAGCTGCAGGTTAAATATAGCCCAGGAGTTGGCCCTGAGTTCAGACAGCTGCCAAGCACAGCCGGGTGGGGGTGCCACCACCCTGGCACCTCGCGTCACCACCAGGCCAAACAGAGGCCTTGTAATGGGTCAGCCCCAGAAGGACGTGCACGTTGGGCAGCGGGGATAGGGGGGGGGGTTAGAAAGATTTTCACTCCCTGAAATGCTTTTGGGGCAAAATTACCATGAAATGCCCCATTTCTTGTGGCCATCCTGGTGCCCTCTTTCTGCCTGCACTGAGCAGGGATTGGACCCAGGGCTGCTGGAATATTTCCACCGTCCCAGCCTGGAGGCTCGTGCTCTGCTCAGCTCCCCTTCCTGCTGGTATGGCCGCAGCAGAACGCTAGTCCTGCGTCGTTTCAGGAGCGAGGCAAGAATCTCCTCTAGGTGGCGCCATTTCCTCCTCGCCACTTGATAATTAGGCTTGGCGGGATTCGATTTTTATCCGTAAACGTCGGTAAACGTCAATTTCACCGCGCACTCCCACACCCAGAACAACATACTGCCACGGCTAATGGCAATGTACCGCTCGGCAAAGTAAGAGACGTGCTGCCCGAGAGCTCGGCGGCGTTTGGTGTAAGGATATTTTCCCGTGTATCTGTTGGCCCATGACATGGAGAAGTTGTGTTAGAAAGCTTTGACTTTTTGAATCTCAACATCTACTGTCATTAAATAATCATTGACATAGATTATAAATAATTAAAAATGCTTTCAAATCAACACTGAGATTATCTGTTGGCATCAGGGCTGGATTAATCTTTTGTGGGCCCCGCCCCCCGGACCGTGGCCCCGCCCACACTCCACCCTGAGGCCCCACCCCCACTCGGCCTCTTCCCCCCAAGGCCCTGCCTGCCGCTTACATAGGAGGGGAGGGGCAGAGAGGAGCGAGGAGGGAGGAAGGGGGCGGAGAAGAACAAGCAGTGGGCGGGGCCTCAAGCAGAGCACAGACAGAGTGGCGGCGTGGCCATGGTCCAGATGCCAGGGCCCACTGGCGCCATTGTAAACCCGGCCGGTACTGATCAGAATTATAAACAATACAAATTGAATCCGGCCAAGCCCAGCCCAGCACTAATGGCCCCGCGGCTCTTCCCCCGTGCAGCTCCTTCCTATTTAACCCCCAAACTCACGTCCTTCCTGCTGCTCCCAGCCCCTGCCCGTTGGCGGCCGGCACACTCCAGAGCGGGGTGACTGCCCCGGCCAGAGAACGCCAGGCTGCAGCCAGCAGGCACCCACTGCTCTGTGACTGGGGTCCAGCATCACAGGGGGCAAAGGGGAGATGCATACGTAGCTCTACCTGCTGCCAGGTGTCCTCATGTGCCCTCCCTGCAGCCTGGGACTGGCTGCCCCATGCGCTGTCCACACCCCGGCAACGCCCTGCTTCCCGGCAGAGGAACGCCAAAGGAGGTCAATAGGCCTTAAGTGCAATGACCTCTTTTCTCACCTCCTCCTCCTCTCTCCATGGAGGCTGTTGCATAAGGAACATTCCTGGAGGCGCCTTACTCAGTGAGCAATTGCTCAATTTACTCATTAGTGAGTAAATTTCTCAGTGAGCAATTAGCAAAAGAAACCACCTGCAAATGGAAGAGGCTAATATCCGGGCTGCTCAGACCAGCAGGACTAGTGGCTGAAGGCCCCGGTTGCTAACCACGGCACTGAGCCGCCGGAGGACACCAAATCAGCAATGGAAATGTCCCACGCAGCAGGAGGAGCCGGAGATCTCAAAGCCTCCGGGGAATGGTGAGGCTCCAGGGGGTCATCAGTGGCACCGTACCCCCAGTCAGGAGTGGGCACAGCCTTTGGCTCAAGCCATTCCAGCTGGGGAAGGCTGGGATTGAAGGAAGCCATGACGGGGCTCTGTGCCACCAGCCCTGCATCCGCCCTGCAGCACCAGTATCCCACCGCACCCCTAATAGTCCCGGGGCCCATCCTGCAGCACCAGTATCCCACTGCACCCCTAACAGTCCTGGGACGCACCCTGCATCCGCCCTGCAGCACCAGTATCCCACTGCACCCCTAACAGTGCCGGGGCCCACCCTGCATCCGCCCCGCGGCACCAGTATCCCACCGCACCCCTAACAGTCCCGGGGCACATCCTGCATCCGCCCTGCAGCACCAGTAGCCCACCGCACCCCTAACAGTGCCGGGGCCGGACCTGCATCCGCCCTGCGGCACCAGTATCCCACTGCACCCCTAACAGTGCCGGGGCCCGCCCTGCATCCGCCCTGCGGCACCAGTATCCCACCGCACCCCTAACAGTCCCGGGGCCCACCCTGCATCCGCCCTGCGGCACCAGTCTCCCACCGCACCCCTTACAGTCCCGGGGCCCACCCTGCATCCGCCCTGTGGCACCAGTATCCCACCGCGCCCCTTACACTCCCGGGGCCCACCCTGCATCCGCCCTGCGGCACCAGTATCCCACCGCACCCCTTACAGTCCCGGGGCCCACCCCGCATCCGCCCCGCGGCACCAGTATCCCACCGCCCCCCTAACAGTCCCGGGGCCCACCCTGCATGCGCCCCGCGGCACCAGTATCCCACCGCACCCCTAACAGTCCTGGGGTCCACCCTGCATCCGCCCTGCAGCACCAGTATCCCACTGCACCCCTCACAGTGCCGGGGCCCACCCTGCATCCGCCCCGCGGCACCAGTATCCCACCGCACCCCTAACAGTGCCGGGGCCTGACTCTCTCAGGCCGTGCACCTTGTGGCTCCATTGACACCGGTGCAAAGAGGCATAAAACATTCCCGGTCTGATAGGGCAGCGTGTTACACTCACGTAGCACTGAGGGACTGGGAATGAGGACACAAGATGCGGCGTGGCGGGGGGGCGGCCCAAGGATTTGTAGACGGAGCAATAGAAAACGAGCGCTGGTTTCCCTCTGATCGATGTGAGATTCCAGCAAAGACTCGGCTTCCCCATCACCCCGACCAGGCAGCTGAGGTGCTGCATGGATTTACTTACAATGGAAGGAACTAAGGATCCAAGCAATGACCTAGGGTAGACACGGGATGAGCCTATTTATCTATTCCTATATGTGCCCATCCATCTAATCTAGCTAAGGGTTTTATCCTGCTGCCCATCACTGCAGTATCTGGGCATCTTTTATGAAAAATTGATAGCAATAGCAAAGTGCCGAGTGGGATTCCTGGAGTCTGACACTTCTCCCTTTGGTGGGGGCAGTCTTTGGTTGGGGGAGGGTTTCCGGTTGGTTGGTAGGAGGGTAGGGATAGGAGGGGGCATCAGTGTCAGGGTTTAGGGGCAGGAAGGGGGCAGAATGTTGGCCATACTTACAGGATGGGGGACTCTATCCTGGGAAGCAGACACACTGAAAAAGATTTGGGGGTTGTGGTGGATAATCAGCTGAACATGAACTCTCAGTGCAACGGTGTGGCCAAAAGGGCTAATGCCATCCCGGGAGGCAGAAACAGGGGAATGTCGAGTCGGAGCAGAGAGGTTATTTCACCTCTGATTTGACACTGGTGTGACAGCTGCTGGAATCCTGTGCCCGGTTCTGGTGCCCACAATTCAGGAAGGATGTTGATACACTGGAGAGGGTTCAGAGAAGAGCCAGAAACATGACTGAAGAATTAGAAAACCTGCCTTATAGTGATAGACTCAAGGAGCTCAGTTTATTTAACTTAACTTAACAAAGAGAAGGTGAAGGGGTGACTTGATCACAGTCTGTCAGTAGCTCCATGGGGAACAAATATTTAATAACGGGCTCGTCAGTCTAGCAGAGAAAGGCATAACACGATCCCATGGCTGGAAGTGGAAGCCAGACAAATTCAGACTGGAAATAAGGCGTGCATTTTTAACAGTGAGAGTAATTGGCCATTGGAACAATGTACCCAGGGTCATGGTGGATTCTCCATCGCTGACAATTTTTAACTCAAGCCTGGATGGTTTTCTAAAAGATCTGCTCTAGGAATTCTGTTGGGGAAGTTTTCTGGCTTGTGTTATACCCGAGGTCAGACTAGATGATCACAATGGTCCCTTCTGGCCTTGGAATCTATGGGGGTTGGGGTTTAATTGGGCAGAAGGGGGTCAGTGCTGAGTGTTAGGGGTGGAAGGGGGTCAGTGTCAGGGTTTGGGAGCAGGAGGGGTGACTGTTGGCAAGGCAAGTGTAAAACTATCACTAGGCAGGCCAAAATGAATTTGAAGAGCAACTAGCAAAAGACAAAAAACCTCACAGCAATAAACATTTCAAGTCCAGCAGAAGCAGGAAGCCTGCTGAACAATCAGTGGGGCCACGGGACAATCAAGCTGCTAAAGGAGCCCTCTGGGAGATACGGTTGTTGCGGAGAAGCTAAAGGAATTCTTTGCATCGATCTTCACTGCAGAGGACGTGAGGGAGATTCCCACATATGAGCCATTCTGTGTAGGTGGCTGTAGCAGAGTGACGACTCACCAGCACGGCGCCTCCTGCTGTTGGCCTGGGAATTAGCTCTTTTTGCAGCCTTGGAGCACCCTCTGCAGGCCGATGTCTCGCCTTTCGCTGGCCCCGTGTCCCTCCCAGACCCTGGGGCACCTTTGCCTAGGGGTTCTGCCCCAGCAGTACCCCCACAGATGTCTGGGTCTCCCCTCCCCAGGGAACCCCCAACCCTCTACCCCCACCTCGCCTCATGGCCACTGCCAGTCATCATCTAGCCCCCGTTCCCTGGGGCAGACTGCAGTGTAAACGCCACTCATCATCGGCAAGAGGGGTTTGGACCTGCTGCCCTTGCCTAACCCCCAGACTGCCCCTCTGCAGCCCCAGGGCCTTCTCGAGGCCTGCAGCCTGGGGAGTTGCCCGGCTGGAGCTGCCCAGCCCTGCTCCACTCAGGCACCCTATTGCTCTCAGGCAACCAGGCCCTTCTCTCTCACAAGCTAACGAGAGACGGCCTTAGCTTCTGCCTAGCAGCCCTTTTATAGGGCCAGCTGAGGCCTGACTGGGGCGTGGCCCCACCTGTGGCTTCTTCCCCCAATCAGCCTATTCGTACTGGTTCCCTGCCACAGCCCGCTCCCAGGGCTGTTTTAAGCCCTTCAGGGCAGGAGCGGGGCTTCCGCCCGCCCACTTCCCGGAAACCCAATATGTACAGTGACAAAGCTGAGGAACTGTCACAGATTGAGACAGAGGAGGTTTTGGAACAAACTGATAAATTAAACAGTAATAAGTCACCGGGACCGGATGGGATTCACCCAAGAGTTCTGAAGGAGCTCAAATGTGAAATTGCACAACTACTAACTGTGGTATGTAACCTAGCGCTTAAATCAGCCGCTGTACCAGATGACTGCAGGATAGCTAATGTAACGCCTGTTTTTAAAAAAGGCTCCAGAGGCAATCCTGGCAATTACAGGCCAGTAACCCTGACTTCACTACCAGACAAACTGGTTGAAACTATAACGAAGAACAGAATTATCAGACACAGAGGAACGCGATATGCTGAGGAGGAGTCAGCATGGCTTTTATAAAGGGAAATCATGCCTCACCAATCTATTAGAATTCTCGGAGGGTGTTAACAAACATGGACAAGGGTAATCCAATGGATATAGTGTACTTGGACTTTCAGAAAGCCTTTGACAACGTCCCACACCAAAGGCTCTTAAGCAAAGTGAGCAGTCATGGGATACAAGGGAAGGTCCTCTCATGGATCAGTAACTGGTTAATAGATAGGAAACGGGGTAGGAAAAAATGGTCAGTTTTCACAATGGAGAGAGGTAAATAGTGGGGTCCCCCAGGGGTCTGTACTGGGACCGGTGCTTCCTCAACATATTCATAAATGATCTGGAAAAGGGGATGAATAGTGAGTTGGCAAAATGTGCAGACGATACAAAATTACTCATGACAGTTAAGACCAAAGTTGACTGCAAAGAGTTACAAAGGGATCTCACTGGCAAATGAAACTCAGTGTTAAGTGTTAAGTAATGCACATTGGAAAACATGATCCCAACTATACATACACAGTGATGGAGTCTAAATTATCTGTTACCTGTCACGAAAGGGATCTGGAGTCATTGTGGATAGTTCTTCAAAAACATCTGCTCAATGTGCAGTGGCAGTTAAAAAGCTAACAGGATGTTTGGAACCACTAGGAAAAAGATAGAAAATAAAACAGAAAATATCATAATCCCACTTTATAAATCCATAGTGCGACGATACCTTGAATACTGTGTGCAGTTCTGGTCATCCCATCTCAAAAAAGAGATATTAGAATTGGAAAAAGTACAGAGAAGGGCAACAAAAGTGATTAAGGGTTTGGAACAGCTTCCGTACGAGGAGAGATTAAAAAGACTGAGACTGTTCAGCTTGGAAAAGAGACGACTAAGGGGGGATATGATAGAGGTCTATACAATCATGACTGGTGAGGAGAAAGTGAACTGGGAAGTGTTATTTACCCCTTCACAGAACACAAGAAGCAGGGGTCCCTCAATGAAATGAATAGGCAGCAGGTTAAAACAAACAAAGGGAAGTATTTCTTCACACTACGCACAGTCAACCTGTGGAACTCATTGCCAGGGGATGTTGTGAAGGCCAAAAGTATAAATGGGTTAAAAAAATAATTAGATACGTTCATGGAGGATGGTACATCAATGGCTATTAGCCAAGATGGTCAGGGACACAAGCCCATGCTCAGTGCTGGGGTTTAGGAGCGGGAGGAGGTCAGTGCTGGGGTGTGGAGGGGAGGGGGTCAGTGCTTGGGTGCAGGGAGCGAGGGGGTCAGTACTGGGGTGTGGGGGGAGGGGGTCAGTACGGGGGTGTAGAGGGGGGTGAGTCAATGTTGTGGTGTAGGGAGCGAGGGGGTGTCATGGCATTGGCGAATGATCTTTTCAAAGAGGACGGTTTTACAGCGTTTCCTATGGACTCTGGAGTCTCCTGGTCTCCTCTGGAAGCTCACTCCCTAGCCAGGTCCTCTGGACCGAGAATGCTCTGAGTCTAGAAATAGTGGAAGGAGCCAGCGAGGAGGAAGAGGACGGTGCTGAGTGGTCCTAGGGGATACAATGAGGAATCATAGAATATCAGGGTTAGAAGGGACCTCAGGAGGTATCTAGTCCAACCCCCTGCTCAAAGCAGGACCAATCCCCAATCATCCCAGCCAGGGCTTTGTCAAGCCTGACCTTAAAGATCTCTATGGAAGGAGATTCCACCAGTCATGGGATGAATTCCCCCGTCAGGAAAGCAAACTGTGGGCTGGAAAGCCCTGCTAGCGGTGAGATCTGTTCGAGCGTGGGGGAAGGGTGGGAGCCCTTGGAACTGGACGAGCCAATCGCAGGAGGGAACAAAGCCCACCTGGCCCGCGGGCGATGGACGAGATGCGAACAAACGGGTCTTTCCCCCGATTCCGCAGCCACAGCGGCCGGTTAGTCCCCCTCCAGCGATCCCAGGGGCACCCGCTGGCCTGCATCAGTCTCCTGCCCGCTCAGCCAGAGGAGGCCCTGAGGGCGCCCCCTCTATCCGGGGTTTAACCTTGTACCATGAGGCTCATTGTGTCTGCAACCGGGATCACCAAGGCCTGCGCTGCCACGTCCGGGTATGATCAAGTGGTTGTAACAGCCGCGCCGCACAGGCCTGCAGCGGGTCGTCCTGGGCACCTGAGACGGGGACAGACGTGAGGGGAGACACCTGGGCAGGAACACGGGGAGTGGGTGGGCGCGTGAGCTCAGGTCTTTGCCGGCAGTGATCAAAACACACGATTAATAGTGCTAATCACTGACTATTTGCACGGACTGTGTAGCTCTCTTTACTCCCCCTCCCAGGCAGTCTGTCGTTCCTGTCTAGAATTGGGCGGTAGAGCGCCCCCAAGCCCAGAGCACACGGCACGGCGGCCCACCTTCCCGGGAGCCTGGCAGACTGCCGGCCACCTAGGGTCTCCCCCGCGAGCTGGCCTGGCAATGCCGCAGGCTGAGAAAGGAGTTGGGGAAGGGGGGGAGTGTCCTGCTGAGGCCCTCGGCCAAGGACCAGGGCACCTGTCTCTGGGTTTCACAGACCAATGCAAGGGGCGGGTACTGTGGGGGTTTTGGCCGACTGGCTATATCAGGGCCCCTTTGTAATATTTAGCCTCATAGGGGGATCTCCCAGGAATGGGTCCTAGCTAAGGAGCATGGCCCCTATTTTCCCGTCCCATGTGACAATCCACACCTCTCTGCTGTAGGGATTCCTAGTGCAGGGGGGCATTTTATGAGTTAACTCCCAAGGGTCCAGTCCAGGTTCATCCTACAGCTCTGGGCTCTGGGGCTGGAGACCAGGGCGAGCGGTGCCCTTTGTGGTCCGGATGGCGTGTTCAAAGCGCCTACACTCAGTGGGAAGCGAGTGCCGAACTTCTCCAGCGCCTGCTGGCGCGTCTGGCATGTCCCCCACAGGCTTCCATCCACCAGGAACCACCATAGACTCGAGCGATGGGAAGGGCCCACCCGGTCCTTTTGCCGGGCGCAGATCGTTCCCTCCAGCCCCTTTTCTAGTGTTTCCCCCTGTCTAGTCTGGAACGGGCCAAGCACCGGGGCTCTCACCCTTCCCTTGCGAAGATCTTTGGTTCCAAAGCCTGACAAATCTCATGGCCCAGAAGCCTTCCCTGATACTCCCCCCGGCTTTGCCCTGGCCCTCCACCCCCCTCCAACAGCTCCGCGTCATGCCCCTCTTCTTGCGCCAAGTCATTCGTCACCCACCTTCCTGCTTAAGCCCTTTGGGGGTCTGCAGGTTGTCACCCTATTTCCTGCCCCCCTCCTCCCCCGTCCCCTCAGCCAATGCAGCTGTTGTGAACCTTCCTTCTCGGGCCTTGTCAACACATGACTATTAATTGGGATTAGTTAAAGGTGTGACGTTAAAGCAGATCCTGTGGGGACGCTCTCCTTTGGAATAAAAGCAGCCATCATTCTAAATTGGATTACGGCCACTTTTATTCCAAAGGAGAGTTACAAGATCCGGTTTATTGAATCCGGTGTAACTATCCTGCTATAGTAATGCTGGTAAATTTCCCCATGCAGACAAGGCATGAGTCCCTCCCTCCAGCCCACCGCTCGTTTTCCGTTGCCCTCCTCTCAGCTCTCTCCACCGTGGTGCAGGCCCGGAGGTGCCCAGATCTGAGCACAATGCCCCAGAGGCGGTCGCACCGTACAGACCTTCGCCGTCGGCTCTGTGATCTCATAACCACGGGGGCAGCCGATAAAGAGGTCATTACACAAAACCGGTGCCCAGTCCCCTCTCTTGGGGAACCGTCCCAGCTCTCCCCCAGGCTGCTTGGGAAGCCAGGTGTTGGCTTTTTTTGCCCTTTACACAACAAACCTAACCCCAGTGGGGTCGACATAACCGTGTGTGCTAACTAGACACGAGGCGCCCGGCCCAGCTCCGGAGACGCCCCGCTGCTCCGGGCACGCAGCGCGCGTTAGCCCAGTTTTGCGCTGAGCCGGCGTCCAGATCAGCACACGGAGCCTGGGTGCCGTCTGGCTTGGGGCGCTCGTCCCCGGGGTGGAGGGTGACCCCCGTGCCACCGGCAGCACAGCCCAGCGAGCAGCATTCCAGGCGCCTGCAGTGGCTTGCAGGCTGCGTGCCTCCGAGACACCGCCTGGCTCCCGGCTATGAAGCCGGCTAAGGAATGTGGTGGGTGGCGAGAACCCAGGGAAGAATGCACCCCAGCCCCCCCCCCCAAGAAAGGAGCCAGGAGGGAGGGGGGAGCCCCAGGGCTCAGACACAGGGCCCCAGTCACAGTCATTTCCCTTCCTTTGCACCGACGGAACTGGGGCTAACGGGTCCCAAAGCAGGGGCACAGCCCTTCCCCCACCCCTGCGACCCCCTCCCCCCCCCAGGGCAGCCAGACCCCTGCTGGCCACAGAACCAGCTCTGCTGCACCTCCTCCAAAAATCCTCAGCGCAGGGGCATTGGGGCGTTGGAGGGGGCCTGGCTGGGACAGTCCTGCATCCCAGCTATTTCCAGGGGGGCCACAAGACCCACAGGGGCCATGGGCAGCCAGACCCCAGTTAGGGCAGGCCCAGAATCAGGGGTTCAAGTTAACCCTCCACCCTTGGCTCTGCTCTGGGGCAGGGATGGATTCGGCCTGCAGAGAAGAGCCTCAGTCCATGAGAGAAGAGGCAATAGCCGGTCCCAGGGACAGGAATGTGTCTCCAGCTGTCTGCCCCCGTCCCGTGCTGGAGCGGGGGGGGCCTGTGCCTCTGCCCTCGCCTGGCACATCCTGGTGCGGCAGTGATTCCCGCCCAGGCCCCCCGTCGCTGGAACTGCCGCTGGCAGCAGGGGTCTGAGTCACAAGTGAGCTGAGTTCCCCCAATCTCAGCGCAGACCGGCCAGGGCCAGGGCTGCCCGCGTGCCTGACGCACGGGGTGGGCTGTGCTCCCGGAGGAGATGCCTAGAGCACGCGGGGCCCTCTCCAGCCTGCCACGGGTAAGCTTAGGAGCGCTGGGTTTGTGGACAGACCAGAGCCCTCACCCGTTCAGTCCGGCCTCCCTCCACCCCATTGGCCCAGCTGGTCTGCGACCCGCCTCCAGCAGCGCCAACACCCCAGGCTTCTGAGGAAGGCCAACACGCCCTAATGCCCAGAGGCAATTGTGAGATGCCATCTGGGGCACAGCGGGGGGGATCCCTCTCACCCCTGCAGCGCTTCTGCCATTGCACTGCCCTGGGCTTAGCCCAGATTGGGGTCCTTGGGGCCTCATCTTATCAGACTCTCAAGTGCCCAGGACCCCATGGTCCGTCAGCGCGCAGAGCTGCAGACGTTACCAACCCCTCAGGGGCAGGGGAAGCAGCTGCTTCCTTTCCGACCACCCCACAGCCAGGAAGCAACCGGAGCAGGGGAGGGGCAGCGGGCAGGGGCACCGCGTCACGGTCAAGGGGTGCTGTTGAATCAGGCCGCCCGGCACTCAGCGGCCGGCGATGAGCCCCGGATTCCCCCTTCACACCTGCCAGGCCATTTGGCCCAGCTGCTCTCCCCAGGCGCACACGACTCAGCCTGAGATGAACGGTGGCTGGTGTTTTCCCCTGGTGGGCTAGGATGGGACAGGATGGGGGGGGGGGGGGCCCGGGGGTTGGGGACTGGGCCCCCCCCCCCCCCCCCGGTCCTCCTGCATAAGTGCTGTGCCAAGCGGGCTGGGGAATTCCTGCCTTTGAGACAGTGCCAGGAGTGAGTTTGGGAGCCGAGGAGAGGAGATTAGGGTGGCTCCCGGCGCTAAGCTAGTCTTTCCGGGCTGGAGCAGTCCCCGGTAATTAGTACGGTAGCATCGTTACACGCTGCACCTGGCTGGGCAGAAAGGGGCTCCCCAGGCTGGCCCCAAGGTCAGATGCCGCCCTGCGTTCATTCACATGCCTGGCTCGGCAGGGAAATCCCTCCAGCACCCACCAGGGCCTGGGAACTGATGCGCTGCTATTGACATAAACCCCCTCCGCTGACAGCAGCTGCTCCGAGGGGGAACGAGGATGGGAGTATCTAGGGCGGAGGGGAGCCTGGGGAGTCACGTGGGAGCGGAGCCCCGGGGTGGGAGTCATTGGGAGCAGGGGCTCATGGGAACAATCCAGGAGGAAGGAAAGAGGAGAGACTGATCAGACATGTCCTAAGGGGCCCGTCCCCACTCTGCTCCCAGGGCAGACTGGCACCAAGGCATTGCAGAAGCTGTCCCAGCACACCCTGCACTTCACCTTCCCCATCAAACCTGCCCTGCAGCATCCTGTCTGCTCCTTGCCTCTGTCTTTCCCTGGTCCCACCCACCAGCGCCGCCCTCTGCTAATCGGAGAGGACTGAATTCCTTCACCGCGCTGGATTCCAGCTAGCATTTTTGTGGCTTGCCCTTTCCGCTGCACCTTCAAGCCTGGGTGGAACGAGATCATTTGGGGTGCAAACCCGTGGAAAACAGAGCCCTGTTTGGGTGAGGCCCTAGCCAGGCTGGGCAGACCGGCTCCTCAGAGGCGTATGAATCGCCAGGGCCGGAGTTCACTGAGGCCAGCTTGACATGAGTGTGATGCCATTGATGTCAGTGGGTGTCTTCTGATTCCCACCGGTGTCTGTGAGCTGAGACTGAGTCCCTGTGAGGGTAGAGAGGGGCTGTAAATTAGCCTGGGAGGACAGTAGCTGATGTCGGATAAGAGGGCAGAGTTAAGGTGAATGCCTGTATTTCCAGACTTTATGACACAGAAGGATTTGAGTGTCATTCTTCCAGTCCCGACTTCCAGCGTCTCCTGCACATCTCATGCTTCTCAAGCTCATCCCCCCGTCCCACACTGAGAACTTTGGTTCTAAGGCACCATTCGCCTAGAACTATTTTAAAGGACTGAATCTCCGTCAGCAGCCATGACTGTCAGTGCTTCACCTGCCCCCAAGAGGGCGCTGCAGGGGCTTTGGATTGGGAATCCCTCCCTTCCCGCAGTGAGTCCTGCGACGGGCTGAGCACCCTCGATTCAGCACCGTTCAGGATGGGGCCTTTGCTCTGAAACTCCTAGTGGCGATAATCCTCTGAGAGTCCCAACTGGTGTTTCGGGGCCTCACAGAGCCCCCACAAGGCACAATAAAGCCACACGGAGCAATGGGGCGGGGACTACTTTTCCTCTCAGGTGGCGGAAGGGCACGGCCCTCACCTTCACTATGCTGAACCCAATGGTGTCTGTGCTAGTGCGGGGGGCAGATGTGGGGAAGGAGGGCTGGGGGTTTGGCTCTGCACACTCCCCATCCCCAGGGGCTCAGGGTGGTGGGTCTCCAGGGCTCAGACGATGCCGGGTGGGGGAACCTATCAGGGACGTTCTGACCCGGAGGCCTGGGGTCAGCGTGAAGTTCGAACCCACGGCTGGATCCAGACCAGGCCCAGGTTCAGGCCCAGCCCCAAGCCAAGGGTCCAGCCTGAGCCAGCCCAGGTGCTGGGAGGCTGAAGGGCTGAACACTGCAGTGGGGCGGAGGGGAAACCAGCCCCAACGGCACCAGCTGCGAGCTTCTCCCTGAAATCTTCCCAGCCTAGCCCCGAGGACACGCTCCATCCTCCCCTGCAAGCCCAGAGAGCCACCTGCCCAGCCGGAGCCCTTCTGGCCAAGGCAAAGGGGGCGCTGCTGAGCTGGGCAGAGCAGAGTCCAAAGCAGCAGGGCCCTCCCTGGGTTATCCCCAGCCCCGGCCTGCCCGGGGGGATCGGTCCCCTACGGGGCACAGCAGAGAGCCAACTGTTGTTTCCAACGGACAAGCTGGGGGCCTGGAGGGAAGGGGCGGGGGCTGCCCGGATCCCTCTCCCTAGCCAGGAGCTGGGCCCATGCCCGAGTCATGCATGGGCAGCTCCCAGGCAGGGATGGGACAGGTCTCCAGCGTTGCAATTAACCAGGCCTTTTACGAGCCAAAGGAAGAGGCCGAAGGTGGCGAACCCTCCCCCTGACCTGGCCTGGGAAAGCGGAAGTAGCAGCCCAGACTCCGTGTGCCTGGCTCAGGCCTAACCCTGGCACCTTTCGACACATTCCGGGCACCTGGGGCCCGCCGAGTCACCGGCAGGGCGTGACGCCTGCAGGGGGGTGGAGGGGGAAGGGAGCAGGGCTCTGCAGCTCCCAGCAGGCGCCGCCCTCGCCCGCAAGTGGTGGGTGGAATCCAGCAGCGCCGCCTTTCTAAGCCGCTGTCACAGAGGGATGGCGTCGCCGGTTCAAGTCGTACCAGACCCAAACCCACCCTGCTCAGATTGGGGGCTGGAGTCTGGGTGAGATCAGGGCCCGAGCGGACCTTCAGCTCTACCCTTACAAAGGGCCGAGTCCAACCCTTGCAAGAGCGTTCGGTTCGGTGCGACTTTGTCCTGCCTCTGGTTTGACTATCCCTGGGAAAGGGAGGGCGGATTTGGCCTCTCTCTCATCCCCGGGCGGCCTCCTCCATTCAGCTGCTTTTCCTCCTGCTGAGTTTCCCCCAGCGTGATCTTCTCTCCATCCATCAGCGTCAACTTCTCAGCAGTCCCATTGCAGCAGGGCGGCTCCGGAGACGCAGTGCCCTGCGTGTTAGCCCTCGGGGCTCCGGCGCTGCTGCAATCCGATGATTGCAACACACGCCTCACATGCCTCTGGCAAGTCCTCATACAAATAAGCAGCACCTGCTGGCTGAGTTATTTCACAAGCCAGCGCAATTAGATCACAGTGTTTGCAGTAATTAATATGCGCCAATTAATGTTACAGCAGGGCTCGGGGTCATGCCAGAGCTGCCATTGCACAATGGATTTTCCTGGTTCTTTTTCCTGTAGGCAGGGCAATGAAGCCTGCTTTGAATCTTCCATCAGGTTTTTAGTGTCACAGGGTTTGGGAGCCAGGTGTTAATCCTTTGCATCCGGGACCCTTTCCTCTGTCTCCTCCTGACCTGATGGTGACTGGCTGCAAGTCATTTCCCTGCTCTGTGCCTCAGTTTCCCCCTTCACAATAGGGGTGATACTGACCTGCCCCACAGGTGGGGGGGTTGAGACTTCATGAAAGTTTGTAAAGTGCTTTGAGCAGGGCGGGCCTTAGGGGTGGGAGAGCAGGGCGGGCCTTAGGGGTGGGAGATCAGGGCGGGCGCCTGTGTGCCAACTTCTAAAGGTGCCAAATCCACATCTGAGGGGCGGGGCCCGCACATGGTTCAGCTGCTCCACTCGGCCCTTTTTTTTCTCAGCCACTCGGGGACATGGGGGGCACCAAAGAAAGTTTTCTGGCCTGGGTGGCAAGACACCGCGGCCTGGCCCTGCCTTTGAGATCAGCGGCAAAGGCAGCACGCTGGGGTGTAGCCGCCCCCGCCATGTGCTGGGGGAGCTAGCGGAGGGGGAAGGGACTAATGTCACCATGATACCAAAGAGGGATGGTGCAGTTAACTCACAGGCTCTGCTTCCCATGCTAGGGCAGTTGGGGTGGCTGGGAGACCCCCAGTTCTCCCTCTCGAGCTCCCTTTCTTCCATCCAGCCAGATGTGCATGGAACGTCCGAGTGGTCTGAGGCACGTACTTGTCACATCCCGGCCTGGTCCCCCCATGCTGCCACCGCGGACTCCAGAACAACTGATGCGGAGACAGCCCCTCCCCAGATTGAACCCAAGACCCAGTGCATGCTGGGCCAGGGCACTTGGGAGGCGAGCGACCGGCTTGGGGTCAACCTGGATCCAGGCGGGATGTGTTCATTAAAGCCGGTAGTTCCACCCGGACCACTCTCACCCCTCCACTGCCCCACGTGTGCCTCTCCTGGGCGGAGACCCCACGTCTCTCTCCTGCCTGACCGGGGTATGGCCAGGCTGAGCAGCCCCCTGACTGTACTGTGATTTTCCCAGCCAAAGCCCGACTGCCAAAGCAGCTGGCTTCACGTCTCTCCTCTGAGACGCCGCATGCTGCAATTGCCAGTGAGAAAGTACCACCCAGCTCTTGCTAAGCAATCACCTTTATTCTTAAGGTAAAAGCATTGCAGAGAAAACATATTAAAGCAACCGAAGAACCGACATGCATGCTAATAAGCCTATCAGAGATCACCCCCTCACTCCGACAAGGGCTCTGATTGGTGATTAGCTCTTCAAACCCACCCGGGGGTGATCCCTGTGGTCAGAAGTTCATCACAGCTTCAGCTCAGAACAAGCACGGAGTCTAGGACCCTCCTTCCAACCCTCCCCTAAGGGTCGGGGCTCACCTTGGAGCAGAGGTGCTGGCCGTTTGCTGGATCAGAACCGAGGCCCCGAGCCAGGTTAAAACCGAGCTATTTATCCAAACCCCCTTTCTTTGTCCATTAAGAACCCAGTCTGACCTAGAATACGCAGACCTCTCCATGGGGCCGTGTTCCTTTGGGGATGTTACAACCTGAGGGATTTGCCTGATCACGGCCTGCTGGTCTCCTATTGGCCCTTCCCATGGAAATACAGACATGCCCTCAGTAACACACAGACAATGGCACTTTATTAAATGGCCTCCAAAGATGTTAAACTCAATTCAATACGGTTTGTCCAGGATATTACAGGTCCCCTAAAGAAGTGGGTACGACAAGGGTGCTACTGATTGATTTCCTGGATAGAGCTTCAGCCACTAACCTGGCATTCCCTTTATGAATCACTTCCATGGCATCATCTGGGAGCACTAAGCTCCAGCATCGCAACTTGGCCCTAGTCCCTTTAATCTGGTGTAGCCAGGTGAGTGGTGCTTGTACACCGGGCAACGTGGCCCAACCAGGTACGGCTGTAGTTTGCGGACGGCCCACGCCATGGCCAAACCTTTCTGTATTGTTGCGTAATTTCTTGCTCGGGTGCCTCCTTGTGGGGTGTCTCCGCCCCTTTTCATCCAATTGCATCAGCACCGCCCCAAGTCCTGTGCCTGAGGCGCCTGCGAACACCAGGAAAAGCTCGTCAAAGTCTGGGCTTACCAGAACTGGGCTGGTGCTCCGGGCTTCCTTCCGCTTGCCAAAGGCCTGTTGACGCTGTCTGGACCAGATGAGCTTGTCTGGCATCTGCTTTTTACATAGCTCAGCGATGGAGGCAGGCAGGGTAGTACAGCGTGGGACACACCTCCGGTAGTGTCCTGCCATCCCAATAGCAGATTGTTCTGTTTCCTTGTCTGAGGAGTGAGACAGTTCTTAATAGCCTCCCCAGGGCCGGGTTCTGGTTTTATGCAGCCTCTTCACTGTCCCGGGACAGAACTGTTCACAATATTGTCAATGGACCCTGTTTCTACTGGTTATGGGGCAGAATGCACAGAACAGTGGCCAGGTGAGGGCCGGCATGTCACATGATCTGATGCAACTCCATGAGAACAAGTCAGCCCCCACAACCAGAGCCCCACATTTAGCTCATTTAATAAAATGCTCTGGCTCCAAATACTCGCTGTTAGTGTCTTGTGAGCCTGGAAGTGGACTCCCTACATCGGCACCGCATCCCTCTGTATTCACCTCGGAGGGCACTGCTCCCTCTGCTATGACACAACAGAGCTCCCCAAGTCTCCTACAGCCTCAGCGCTCTAAAGTGAGCAAGTCAGATTGGGGTGGGGAGGGGAAAGGTGACCCCAGCTCCACCCACAGCTCTGCAGTAGTTGGATGTTTCTGCAAAAATGAGCAGCAGTGAAATGGTTAACAATGCTCACATGTAAATGCCATCATTAGACTTCAGAGTGAACACCTTACCGCAGCTAGACAAGACGCATCCAAGTGCATGTGCATGGCACACGGGACGGGGAGAACAGTCCTACAGATCAGGTATGTAGGTTCAATGAGGCAAGGCACACATGACTAGGACAGTTCACTCATCTCTGAGCTGTTGTTTTAAGCTCTCTCCCAGCAGTTTGGGGTTGTCCACATGGTATGTGCTAAACAGCTTCACCACAGCACGCACAGTACAGGGCTGCTCGAAAATGTTCTGCTGAAACTTTTTTTTTTAAATGGAAAACTTGGAGTGTCAATTAAATGGACATTTCTGGGAAAGCATCGGCTTTCCTCCAACATTTTCCATGCTTCCTTGGAAAAACCAACTCCCCCCCCAAACTTTCAGCCAAAATATGTCACTTTTTGGGCAAAATTTTCAGTTTTGAGGTTTTAGACTAAATTTCAACATTTTTTGCAGGGAAAAAAACCCTACTTCCCAACCAGCTCTACTGAATTAGCTAATACTGGGCTAATCTTCACACAGTACCGCTCTCCCAGCCCTGAATACAGTGGGGAGGAAATCTGCGTGTCAAACAAAGCTGGCTGTGTTGATGATAAAGAATTGTAGTTGAATCAAAAGCCCTTCTCGGACCTCCCCTGAATTCTCGGAAGCAGCAGATCTGAATTCAAGCTATGCCAGTTAAATTCATACCAAGTGTCATTGGATTGGTTTTATTTATTTACTAAACTATGCCTTTTAAAAAGAATCTGTTTGGATTATCAGCAGAAAATGAGAATTTATTTGGAGATAAGACAAGTCCATATTGTGGTCAAATTAAGGAAACCAAGTTCTGGAGCAGGACCTCATTATGCTCGGAGCTGTACAGACGTAGAATAGACAGACCCTGCCTCAAGGACCTGACACTCTTAAGAGCGACGGATCACACATAGCCATGTGCTTGCTTTCTTGGAGCGTTAACCCTGAGAAGTTCATCTTAGGGAAGGATCTGAACTCGAAGAGCGGCCTGGCAGTTGGAGGGAGCTCCCTGGGGAAGGGAACTGTATTTTTACTGGCTAGAGAACAGAATGCACGTGGCATGGATGCATGAGCACCCCATGGCGAAATTTACCACCGCTACCAAGTAAGTATGCCACCCAGGCCTGCGTTCCCAGAGTGAAATTAACCAGCCCTAAGCAGCACGCTGCCTGAGTGAAATATACCCTCCCTGATGAGCTTGCTGGGAGTTAGAAATACCACAGTCATGGCCGCGTTCCCTGTGGGAGAACATACCAGAGCTAACGAGGACATGCTTCTCTCCTGAAATACGGCCCAGCTAACGAGACCCTTGCACTAGCCAAACGCACCACTCTTCCTCTGCAATTGCGTCGTGTTCCTGGCCTGTGGCCAAGCAGCCACCGAAGATCAAAGGCGGCCAGGGAGGATGTATCAATCCACGTTACCCCGCTGCTGTCAGTTGCATTCGCTCCGCTTGTCAGCAGAAGCCACTGTTCTAATCAACTTCTGATGAAACGTACAAGAAGACGGATGAGAGGGTCAGGAGTAGTTGGCTCCAACGGACAGATAGCTCCCCAAGGGGACAGGCAAGGGTAATTGTTTGCTATGAAAATGCGCAGCTGTGTACATAACCCACTGGGTCAGCACTAACACCCCAGTCACAGAACCTTTACATCAAAGGAATTCTTCCCCCTAAGCTGAAGGAAAGGGCCAGGCTCTTAGGAGGGAAGGGAGTTTCACATATCAACTCACCGCCAGCGCAGATCAGTTCTATTGGTACCATGTTGTACTAAAACTCCCAGCCCTCGGCCCAGCTAATCAATCAGCAAATAGCAGCCCCTCGCCCAACGCGCTCCATCAAGCAGTTAGAACAGGGGGCTACAGGCAGGACTCTTGGCTGCTATTCCCAGCAATACCACTCACTCTAGGCAAGTCATTAAGGGCCAGAGCCTCACGGTATTTAGGCTCCATTTCCATTGGAATCAGTGGGAGTTCGGAGCCTAACTACCTTCGAGGACCTGGGCCTAACATCTCTGTTCCTCAGTTTCCTCATCTGTAAAATGGGGATAATCATTATACGCACATGAAGGCAGGGGCTGTCTCTCACTATGGTACGTACAGCGCCTAGCGCAGGAGGGCCCCAATGTTGGCTGGGGCCTGCAATTGCCAGTCATGCATTTTAATCATACCACTTCTACCCTGTCTGACAAGAAGAGACAGGTGGGATCGCTGGACTGGTCGGTAAAACACTCAGAGATGGGCAGCTGGAAAGGGCAACACAGCAGGCTAGTTATTAACTCACCGCCTGCGGCTGCCTGTGGCTCAAAGGCGAGCATGTGGGAAACCCCTTGCCAATATCATCCCTGCAGCTGGACTGTTACACTCCCCCGTTGGAGAGGTGTGCAGCTGTCCGCTGTCTGAGCCCCGGAGCAGGCACCCGCCAGGACCCCCAGCATTGCCCCACAGAAAGGGGGCATGGGAGTTATGGATCCAGGGGGCTCCGAAGCGCCAACCCGGCTCCCTCCAAGCCTGGGAGGTTCTGATCCCGAGGTCTGGCATGGACCTGGCCTTTCTGCAGAGTCCAGGGCTGCGAGGAGAGGCCAGGCCCCCCATCGTGTGTCACCGAGGGATAAGCCGGGCGTGGGGGACGGACACACGCCTGGGGAAGCTACCTCTAGCTGCCCCTCCCCCAGCCCTGGCACACGGGGGGGGGGGGCTGTCTGCATTCCAGCCCCCACAGCCAGGGAGACGCTTGGTCCGATAATCAGTGGAGGACAGGACTTGCCTCGCAAGAAAGATGCTTTCTGCTCCCAGCCCCGAGCCGGGAGCCCAGCTGCCCATCAGCGGCCATGGAGCCCTGCCCCACCCGCCCGCGAAGGCTGCGCAGACACCAGCTCCGGGCCCCAGCCCCACACTCAATGTACTTAGCCTCACGGTCCCCCTGCTGACTCCCCAACCCCGGCAGCAGCTGGCCTTTGCCGAACCAGCCCTGGATCGGCTGCTAGATGATCAACTCCTTGAGCGGGGCGCTGATTGCTTCCTCCTCCTTCTATCCAGCACCCAGCAGGGCCCAGGTGCTCCATGAATAACAATGGTGTGACGGCCACTATAGCAGGGACTGACGCAGGGGTCCCCAGAGCCAAAAGCATGAGCTAAGACGCCAAGAATCCTTATGTGGGGCTGTAACTGACTCATATCCTCTATGGACTGAGCCCGGGAGGGGTGGCTAACACCAGTGAGTTACAGTAGCAGGGGCAGCCTGCAAAAAGTCAGCAGGGGCAACTGTCACCATGTTCTCAGGAGTCTTGCACTAATTCAGGGGTTTTCGTACAGCCCCAGCT
Organism: Platysternon megacephalum; assembly: GCA_003942145.1. NCBI lineage: Eukaryota > Metazoa > Chordata > Testudines > Platysternidae > Platysternon > Platysternon megacephalum. The sequence continues at coordinate 17,597,993 of QXTE01000014.1, read as the reverse complement.
CCCGGAGTCACGTGATCGGCCGAGCCGCTCAGCTTTCCTTTTTAAGCCCTGGTGTCTTGCAAAGGAAAACTTGGGAAGCTGAACCTTAAAAGCTCAAAAAAACAGAAGACAAATAAGAACCACTCATTTTATGATGGCTTTTAAAAATTCCATCATTTCCAGAGCCAATCTCGGGGTGCATGACAGACTCAAGTTGTGGTCTTCGTATGGAGACGTGGGTTCAAATCCCACTGCTAACACCATAGAACGATCTTGGGGTTAATTCAATAATAAACCAGTGAATGAGAAAGGAATAAAACTTTAATAAAACAAACTGGTGAGCCTCTGGAGTGAGCCGCTGCACACAGCCAGGCGGTGTTCCCGCCTCCAGGGCACATCACCAAATCCCTATGTTCATAATACTGTCCCTTATGAGGTAGCGTCTCTAACTTATCATCTTCTACAAACACAGCTCTACAAATCTCATGAGCATGTCGGGGCCCGACTCCTGATTTTTGGAACACTGTGTGTCCGTAATGCTGCGCACGGGGCACCAATGCAGGTGGCCGGCTGACAGGGACAGAGCCCAACGGAGCGGGCGTTCAAAGCTAAGCTTTGTGCCTCAGCCAGGGCGAGCGCAGCGTGTGCCCCTCACTCTGCCATGCGGCATGTGAAAGAATAGGCAAAAATGGCAGCAGGCAGGACGAAGCCTCCATATTTAAAGGCACAGTACACCAAAGCCAAATGACCGCCTCGCCTCCCCTATGAATGTCACGCTCTCTGCTCCTCCCCCGGGAGGCAGCCCCACCATCACATGGTGCCCGGCGGCCTTGCTGTTGCAGGGCAATGTCCCCAAAGCCCTCGCCCCACCCTAGAACCTCACAACAGCCGGGTCCCGGCCAAGCCATACGCTGCCGTCTTGCACAAGGCCCATTTGACAGCTTTGCTTTTCCAAGGGACCATGACGCTCCAGTCACCAGGATCGTGCCTCTCCCCGCATCCCACTGAGCATCATTCCAGACAGGGATGCCGTAACGTCCCATGGCCCTGTATAAATGATCCCGCCTGCACGAGAGCGCCACCTACAGGGGCCATAGAGGACTGCCACTCTCAGGAGCCAGACAAGCACCAGGCTCCACCCCTTTGCTGCCTGTCAGTCAGTCAAACAGCAGCCTGCAAACGCCAGGTAATTAGCAGAGGGAGAGAGCTGTGGGTGTGGGAAAGGCAAGGTTATGTAAGGTGGGAATGGGGCAGGATGCTACTTAAAAGGATGGCAGGGTGAAGGGATCAATTCCCGGCTCTGCTACTGACTCTGTGACCTCGGGTGAGTCATTTAAACTAGCCCGGGCCTCACTTCCCCATCTGTGGAATGGGGCTAACGCAGCTCTGCCTGCTGAGAGCATAAACCCACCCGCATGTATGGGGCTCGAAGTGTCACTGCCGGGATCTCAGGAACCTGCCCGATGGAAACATCCACTGCCCACTTGGTGGGAGCCGCCCTACGATCAGAGACCCCCCTGCCTGCGAGGGTAATTACAGAGCAGGCTGCCCAGGTCTCCTTACGTAGGATCCCCCTCCCTTGTGGGAAAGAAAGGCAGTTTCCTCAGGGAGGCTTTGCTAAAAGGCCACCGGGCTGCAGGACCTGCAGACCAGCCATTCCCCATCGGACTTTGGTTCAGATTCCTGGCTCCCGGAGGGCAAAAATATCCCCTGCCCTCTATGACGATGGGTGGGGACACCGTTAGCCTGTGGAACTCATTGCCACAAGGCAGGCTGAGTCTTAGCAGGATTAAAAAAAAGGGGTGGGATATTTCTATGGAGAACAAGAGGTTTGAGGGTTTTAATAGTAAGAATTAAATCACCACCAAGGGCTGTACAAATGCCTTCAGGGCAGCTGCCGGCCCCCTGCTAAGGGGGGGTCAGGAAGGAGCTTGCCCTAGGAGCCGGTTATTCCAGAACTGCCCACTAGGGGGTTTCTTGCACAAGCTCCTGGAATTGGCCCCTCAGAGGCTGCACTGATTGATCAGGTGCAGGCAGGTCAAAAACTGAAGGCCCAGCAGGCAGGCGGCCCGCCCGGCCCAGGCAGTGAAGGAGCGCTAGAGCCCAGCATGCAGCTTGCTAGGGCGACGGGGGAGAGGGGAGGTTGGATTCCAGAGCCGCAGTCCCCAAGAGCCAGCCAGCACACGCAGCCCTGGGCTCCAGCAACACCTGGGTTTGAACCGCCACCCACAGCCGAGACTGTCCCGCTGCAGCCCAGCCTGTGGGTAGGAAACGAGAGGAGGGGTCTCTACTGCAATGAAAACCACGGGGGGGGGGGGGCTGCGGAGCCAGCCCACAACTCAGGAGAGATGTGTGTACAGCACCAAGCACAAGCCAAGGGCCTTGGTTCTGAGGAGCTTGCAGGGGCCTAGTGGATAGTACATGGAGAGGAGAGCTGGCTTCTAGCCCTGCTTTGCCACTGACCTTTGGGCAAGGCGTTTCACCGCCCCGTGCCTCAGTTTCCCCACCTGTAATATGGGGATAATGCTACTGATCATAAGAGCGAGCTATTCTCTCAGCATTACATGCTTCTTCCTGCTAAACCGCACTGGGGATGGAGGAGAGAGATGGGTAGAGCACCGCCCTGGGCATGGAGTCCTGCTTCCAGGGTGAATGAGTAGTACCTGCCTATGTAACTCCTAGGGACTGAGGGCCCTTTAGCTTCCCTTATTCCTGGGAGGTGGTGCTAACGCTGAAGCGGGGTGGATGGAGGCAGGAAGCAACGCTGCCTTTGCTTTCTGGGTACCACGCCTTCCCGCCTCTAACTCCTCGGCCTGCCGAGACAGCAGCCGCTGTGTGGTTAGTTCAGCACAGACTGGAGCGGCCGAGACCCTGCAAACCCCGTGCTCTCACGCCTGGGAACTCTTCTGCGGTTTCCCCCCCTTGATCCGAAATCAAAGGCTAGCTGGCCCGGAAGCAGAGCGGGGACTGACGCAGAAACAGGCCAGCCCTGGCCAATGCTCCTGGTTTAATGGTGAGTCGCGTGTTATACAAAGAATAAGAACCACCCTCCCCCACTTAGCTTTTCAACATCTGCTGGGGTCGTTTTGCCATTCCTGTGTGTTTTGAGGGGCCTGACTCCTGAAAATTTGGGCTGGAATCACGTTTTAGAGGATGGGGAAGAGGGGCCATAGCCCAGCTCAAGGTACATCGAGGACAAGGAAGATGAAGAGCAGAGGTTGCAGTATCTGACCGTCCAGGGAAAACACCACGCACCCACCACACGTCCAGGGCAGTTTTGCACCATGTAGTTGGCAGGTGGTGAAAAAGCCAGGATCGCCATTTCAAATTGCATGGGGAGGACCCTATCCATTAATCAATCACTCGTGGGGGCTGCTATTTCACTTCTCTGCAGCCATCTCTGGGGTGGAGCACAGTCACGCACCAGCATGCAGGGCTCAGCCCAACAGGGGAGAAACCTTTGGAAGGAGAATGACATGGGCCATAAGGGCTGAAGCCCACCCAGGACTGTGCTGTGAAGGCCTGATCCTGTTCCCATTGGCATCAAAGGGAGTTTTGCTTTAAGGTCTCAGGGCAAAGCAGCCCCCACCTCCCCCAATGTATCTCACAGTCTAGGGGGCAGGCTGGAGTCACCCACCAGAGCTGGTTTTAAAATCATCCCCTCTGAACAGGCTCCTAGGGCTGCCTGGGAACGGCCGCACCCCCCAGCCGCATGCTCTCCCTCCAGCCAACTCCCCTGGGGCCGGGGTGACAGAAAACGTGCCAATGCTCAGACAGCTGGTGTACCGAGAGCACGGCCTGCTTATTCTCGCCTCGTGCTCCCCAGTCCCTCTGTAGCCACCGCTGGGCTCGCGGGCTGTTAGCTCCTGCGGCAGCGACGCCCTTTCTGCTGTGGGTTTGTACAGCCCCTAGCGCAACGAGGGCTTGGGCCATGGCTGCAGCTCAGACACCCTGCAATGCAAGTTAATAGACACTGAGCATGGGGGCCAGGCCCTCCTGTCACTACCCCCCTCCCTGGGAAGGTATGTACCCCTAAAACGACACCTGTCGGGGCCCCATCCCACATTGCAGTCTGAGACCCAAGCCGGGCCTGGGAAGCAGCCCCTAGGGAGCGATGTGTTAGGCCTGGCCCAGTGACTCAGTTTCCTTCTGCGTGGCTCAGGCCCTGCCCAGAGGCTGCTGTGGGGTGAGAAGACAGGCACAGGGCCGGCCTAAGGCCAGGGAGCCAGACTCAGAGCTCTGCTGCCCCCTGGTGTCCGGAACAATGGGTCCAGTGGGTGGTAGCCCCTGACAGCTGGGCTCCCAGTCTCAGAAAGGGGGGTGCTGGGTGGAGGGAGATCAAGGATCTTCCAACTGCTCCCCCCCCCCCCCCCCACACACACACAGACACCAAAAGATACAAACTCACACTGAATGGAGAGCACGTTCCCTCCCCACACACACCCCATCCGCAGCTCCATCCCAGCCTGCCGGGCACAGACAGGTGACTCCGAGCGGGATCTCTGCCCCACACAGAGTGGGCACGTCTCGGGGGCAGGGCTCCTTGCCAGAGCTTTGCTTGCCCACGTCAATTGACAGGGTGCATGAGGCAAGGCCCGGAGGGGGCAAAGTTCAAGGGCCCATCTCACAAATTGGAATCCGGTGCCAGCATCAAATTGTTCAGCCCTTGAAAAAACTTTCCACGTCTCGGTACTGCTAGGACGGCTCAGCCCTCCTCGAGCTTGCCCGTTTAGAAAACGCGCCGCTGCTGCATTCCCTGCCCCCAGCGCTCGGGCCCCATGTCCTTTATAACCAATTATTGATGGTATTCGGGTGATGCCCTGGGGCCACACCCAAGATCAGGGCCCCACTGTGCTTGGCGCTGTACGTACAGAGCAAGAGACGCCCTGGCTTAAGAGTCCCTGCCCCAAGGAGCTTACAGTCTAACCACTGCCACTTTCAGCTGAAGGAAAGGGAGGCCCAGAGCGACTAAGTGACTTGCCCAAGGGCTCCGCGAGGCTATGGCAGAGTCAGGACGTGACCCCATCTCCAGGCCCAGCCTCGCCCCTCTAACCTCAAGACAAAGGTGCTTCCTCTAAGCCAAGGCATTTGGGGAGGGAGGGAGGGACGAGGAAGGGGGAAGAGACGCACTCAGACCATAGGTTCTAGAAGCTCAGCTTAGTCCAGGGATCGGCAACCTTTGGCACGCGGCTCGCCGGGGTAAGCACCTTGGTGGGCCGGGCCGGTTTGTTTACCTGCCGCATCCGCGGGTTTGGCCGATCGCGGCTCCCACTGGCCCCGGTTCGCCGCCCCAGGCCAATGGGGGCTGTGGGAAGCGGCGCGGGCCGAGGGATGTGCTGGCCGCCGCTTCCAGCCCGTGCCAAAGGTTGCCGATCCCTGGCTTAGTCCTTACCTGGAGGAGCCGATAATGCGCCACGGAGAAAGCCGCAGGCACTCGCCAGTCCCAGGGGATGACCTGTTGGAGTAGCTGAAGCCTCCACCTGCCAGAATCTCATTTTGTTGCTGGTCCCAGCAGGGGGAGAGAATCAGCAGCCACAGACCAGCCCGTGGTCACAGCTTGGCCCTTGGTGCCTTGTTTGAAATGAAGTTTTGCTGGAAACGCCGTGGCTTGGGGGCCTGCAGGTTAAGGGGTCGTGTCCCCCGCCCAAGGGACACTGCCACAGACACAAGAGCAGGGCGGGTCCTTAAGACAAGGTCAAGATTTATTTCAGAACAACAAGAGACTTTGACAAGCGTGAGCCCCTCAGACACCGCGCGTGGCTAGAGCCCAGCTGGGCCCTGGGCCCTCTCCCCTATGCCAGGGTCAGACCCAGCAGGGACTAATCCCCTGGCCTCCCTAGCCATCCCAGGAGAGCTGCCCCACACGCAGGGCACAGCTGGACTCGGAGGGGCTGAGACTGAGGCTGGGCAGCAGGCCCCAAGGTCTGGATCGAGACCCCTCCCCAGCTAACACGCCCCAGCCAAGCACCTTCTCTTCCGTCAGTGGCGCCCGGATCAGCCACTCAGCGTAGCTGTGATTTGTGGGGCTTTGCAGGGGGACAGCACCGCAGCCTCCTTCAGTCTTCCAGCCACCAGGCCCCCCCCCCCCGCTCCATCTCTGAGCAGTGGCCCCCTGCAGCTCTCCACTTCCTGCTCAGCTGGGCCAACAAATATCCCCCAGGATCTGCTAATTGCCCAGCTGGTGGGGAGAAGCAGAGCGACACCTCTCGCTTCCCGGCCCTGCAGGGGCTGAGGGCCACTGACACCCAGCAGAGCTGGGGGGAGATCAGCTCCGAATGCACACCCCCGCTAAGGCCAGCAGTTCCCAGGCCGGGCAGGAGACATCAGACAGGTGGCTCCTACCCTCAGCTGCTCCTCCCGGGAGGAAGGAGGCCCCCAGAGCCCCAGCTAATGAAAATCCCCCATCAACCACCCCGAAGTGCAAACAGCTGGACCCACGCGCCAGGTCTTGGTGCTTCTGGACTGAGCACCCTGGGGTGGGCCTGCTCCAGAGCCCCCCCGTCCTGGATCAATCCAGGCCGGGAACATGGCCGGGGCTCTTTGCATAGCTGCCTCTGGGGTTAGTACCAATAGCACCAACCCACACCATGGCCCCATCCAGACCAGGACCCAAGACACTGCTTCGGCCAGCCAGCACGGCCTCCGTGGGAATCACGCCCCCCCCCCCGCGAAATTCCAAATGAGCCTGAGTTGGGGGGAACCTACAAGCTATAAACCAACGGGAAAGAGGATGTTCAGTGACCAAAGCTCAAATATCCTGCCAGGCAGCTATAGCAATGGAGAGACCAGCTCCCCCAGAGCGCCCTCCGCAGGATCATGTCCTCTGCAATAGGCACATGGAGGGGACACCCCTCCCCCCAAAGAGTCAGTGGGCAGCATCCTCCCCTTGGCTGGGCGATTTGGGGAGCTTTTGGCTTCTCAAGGCCTGTTCCAGTCAGATCGAAGAGCCCGTGTAACACAAGAACCGGAGATCGCATGGAGAAGCTGGGAACTTGCTTGACAGACACAAGCGCTTAGTACTTGCTACCATCTAGCGTTTCCCACTGGCTCCCCCACAGGCTTCTGGCTCAGACCCTGGGCTGGTTTCCAAAGGGTTTCTTGGCAAAGGGTCTCGCCCCCCCCGCCCCGAACACTCTACTGGCCTGATGCACGTCAAGGCTCGGCGTTCCTTGGGCACTTAGCCGGGAATCTGTACCCCCCTCACTGGGGCCTGTCAGGGGGACCCCATTTGGGCAGATCCCCCCAGAAACACACCAGCACATGGAGATCGGCTCCCGACCCCAGACCTGCCTTGCTTCTAGGAGCGTATGGCTTTCATAGAGAGCAGCTTGCCACCCCGTGCACCGCCCCTCCCCGCCCCACAGCTGAGTCCGGTGCAGCCTGCGCAGAAGGTCCCCAAGCCAAGCTCCCAGGCCTGTGAAGAACAGCTGGCCCCGGACAGGGCTCCAAACAGGCGAGGGGCTGCAGAGGTCGTCCTCTGGGAGAGCAGCCAGGGATGGGAAGAGGAAAGGCCAAGCATGGAGTCCAGCTGGCCTGGGCCCCGGTGAGTCAGAGACCAGCGCAGGCATCATTCAGGGCTTTGATCACAGCCGCAGGCCGAGGGGACGCCTGGCTGGTTATCAGCGAGATCCACTCCTGCCTCTGGGCCCTAGGAGAGGTCGGACAGAAGAGGGGTCACACGCCAAGCCCCCATAAGCCACACCCCTAGGGCTGGGCATTCCTACTGTCTCCCTCCCCTAGCGCCATCCTCCTCTTCCTCCCCCGTGGCCCACTCAGACCCCACCACACCTCCCCCAACCACCTCCCACCAGTTCATGGCCCCTGAGATCTCACAGGAGGGGGCTGGGAGCAGGACATTTGTGGGGTCTGTCAGAGCTGGATGCACTGGCCTCAGGACACACTGCAGGGCTCCTGTTTTCCCAGGTGCCCCCAGGGGATGGAGGGGCTGGGTTGGCAGGTCCTTGCCACGGTCCTCACCTGTGAGCTCTGGCTGCGTGTTCCCCTCACGTGGCACCTAGGGCAGCAGGTACGTACCTTCCTCCCCATCAAGCCGGCTGCTCCCAGCCCCCCCACACACACCAGGGAGAGGGTGCGAGCCCTTGCGCCTTCCCCTCGAGGCCTCCACCAAGATCCCCCAAGCGGCACTCGGCGAAACCAGGCTACTACACTCCCCGGATGTTCGGCTGCTAGCAACTTACGGCTTGGCACATCTCCTGCAGAGCCCCCTTCCTGCCCAATGTGCCGCCTTGGCAGCCCCACACCCCCTCCGCAGCCAGCATGGCTTTGGGTCTGCAGCAGCCCTACACTGCCACCCGCAACCAGCCCACCCCCCGCAGCCGCCAGCCCGGGAACCCACCTCCCAGCCCACCCCCCGCAGCCGCCAGCCCGGGCACCCCCCCCCCAGCCCTCCCCCCGCAGCCGCCAGCCCCGGAACCCACCCCCCAGCCCACCCCCCGCCGCCGGCCGCCCCGGGCCCCCCCCCCCCGCCCCCCGCCCCCCCCCCGCCCGCCGCCAGCCCCGGAACCCACCTCCCCACCCCCCCCCCCCCCTCCCCCCCCCCTGCGGCCCCCCCCCCCCCCCCCCAGCCGCCCGCCCCCGAACCCCCCCCCCCCCCCCCCGCGCCCCCCCCCCCCAGCCCCCCCCCCGCCGCCCCCCCGCCCGCGCCCCTCCCCCCCCCCCAGGCCGCCTGCTCCCAGCCCACCCCCCGCCCCCCCCCCCCGCCGCCGCCCGCCCCGGGACCCACCCCCCCACCCCCCCCCCCGCCCGCCGCCAGCCCCGGAACCCACCTCCCAGCCCCCCCCCCCCCGCCGCCCGCCCCCGCCCCCACCCCCCCCCCCCCCTCCCCCCTGCCCTCCCTCCGCAGCCGCCCCCCCCTGCCCCCCCCAACCAGCCCACCCCCCGCAGCCGCCCGCCCCGGCCCCCCCCACCCAGCCCACCCCCTGCAGCCGCCAGCCCCGGAACCCACCTCCCAGCCCACCCCCCGCCAGCCACCAGCCCAGGAACCCACCTCCCAGCCCACCCCCCAGCCCGCCAGCCCGGGAACCCACCTCCCAGCCCACCCCCAGCCAGTCTCCCCGAGCGGGAGCCCCGCACTCACTCGCTGGCTGCTTTGATGATGAATTCGGCGCTGGCCCCGCGGTGGTTGTGGGAGAGGCACAGGAGAAAGGCCGTGTCAGGGAGCCCCAGCGGCTTGGCTCTGAGGAGCTCCGCTCTCACGTGGCAGGTCTGGGCGTAATCCTTGACGGAAAACCTGCCGTCGCTGCGGGGGAAGCATGAGGGGTGGGGTTCGTGGGGGTGGAGCTGGGCGACAGAGCCCCCCACGAACGCCCAGCTCCTGGCTTCCTGCAATAGGCCAGGAGATCCCGTACCCACAGACGGGGCATCCCCACCTGGGACCTCCAGCGTCCCCCCCGAGAGCTTTGAGCAGGGGGTGGGACTAGATACCTCCTGAGGCCCCTCCCAACCCTGATATTCTATGATATGGGCACTGCCACCGTACCCATCCCACCCTGCCCCACTGCCCGCTCCTTCTCCCAGGGCTGGAGACAATGCAACCCCCCAATGGCTCTCCCTGCCAGCTGGGTCCATCAGGACCCCGGAGGGGAATGGCAGGCGGTGGGCACGGCTGACGTGCGGTGGGCACGGGAGCAGCAGGTTGATGCACCCCCCACCCGGGAGGTTTCGGGGCCTCTGGCCAGGGCAGCAAGGCCCCCAGGGTGCAAAGGGTAGAGCCCGGGCGCCCCACAGACTTACTCCCTCCGGCGGGACAAAAGCAGCAGGTCGCTGAGGAGGTGCAGGTGGATGGGCTTGGTGCTCAGGCGAGGTCTGTACCCCACGCCCACCTCCTGGATGAGGACCTGGGAGAACTCCCCAGCCCTGACTAGCCAGCGGCCCCGGCTGATGAGCGGGATGGACTGGGGGGGAGAGAGAGAGAGACAGATCACCGTGCGCAGAGACCGTCACTGCGCTGCCCCAAGGGGCAGGATCGGTGCCAGCCCGAGCCATGCACCAGCGCCCCCTACTGGATCCCTGCAGGGCACCGCCTGCAACGCACCCAGTCCAGGCTGGGAGGCAGGAGGGCGCTCAGCTCCGAGAGGTGTGATCATGGCACTGTGCAGCTCACCAGATCGCACGCATCACTCTAGCCCCCCCTTGTCCTGCCCCACAGCATCCCGCCCCCCCATGTCCCATGCCGACATCCCACCCCTCTAGCCCCCCATGTCCCGCCCCACCCACTCCAGCATCCTCCCCCATGTCCCAACTGAGCCCCCCCCCCCAGCGTCCCATCCCTCTAGGCCCCCCATGCCTCACCCCAGCCCCCCATCCGTCTAGCCGCCCCCCACATGCCCCCGTAGCGGGGCTGGATCACCGAGAGCCGCCCCAGCGCAGAGCCAGGCCCCACCTTGGTCTTTACGAACGTGACTTGCTTCTCCAGCAGCACCAGCTCCTCCGTCTGCTTCATGTGCCGCACGTTCTCGTTGCAGGCCGACACGATCTGAGGACGGGCAAGGGAAGCTGCAGGCCCCGCAGGGCGCTCTGGCCAGGGCTCTCCCCACCCCCTGCCTCCCTTGGTCCCACCGGAGGGGGCAGAGACCAGGGAATCCAGGACACTCGGCACACCCCAGGGGAGGGGGATGGAAGGTTTTCCAGCCCTTGGACACTGCTGGTCTGGGGCATTATGGGACATTTCCCTGCTCCCGCCGAAGATTGAAGAGTCAGGTGCAGACAGCGCCTCCTGGCCCAGGATCTGCTGCGGGTGCCCGGGCTTTGCCCCAGGTGAGAATCAGGGCCCCAGGGTGCCACCAGCCAGGTTCGGGATGGGCTGCGGGGTGTCACATTAGGGACAGAGGCTCAGTCGTTCAGGCATCCCACCCTGCAGAGACCTCCTGGGATGCTGTCACCCCAGGGCCCTATGCACAGGTGATGTTCTGACTGGGGAGCAGACCTCGGCTAGAACATCTGGAGTGGGGATGGCGGATTCTTTTCACCCCAGCGCTTCTGCTGGTTCTAGGTAAGAAATCCCAACTCCTGCCTCCCCCGTTACTGCTGGGGAAGACTCCGGGGAGAACCGGCGCGAGTCTGAGGACAAGGAAGCGAAGCCTGATTCATTCAGATGGGAAGGGATTTTTGTTTTTACACTCGGGCTGTTTACGAACACAATGAACTCAAAGGCGCGAGAAACAGTTGGGAGAAAAGCACTTGTTAAAGATTCAACCCGGGCCCCCAATTAATAGAGGAGGATGCTCCAGTTCACTCCCACCCCCTCGCTGGAGACCTTGGGGGAAGTCAGGGAGGAGAAGATGGGCGATTACCACACTAGCAAACAAGCAGGAAAAACCCCTATTTAAAAACACCTTCCAGGCATTCCCAGCAGCATAAAATGGCCCACGCCTGTTTTATCGCCCCCGTCCAGTCACCTTTTGGGTTCTCTGTTCTGGCCTCCCTTGGGGAAGGAAACCGTTCGGCTGGAGCTCTAAAAACCCACAAACACAGTCACTCCCCGGGGGAGCCGAGGCCTCGGGTAAGGTCCCAGGAAGGCTGCACGGCGTGACGGCTCAGGTCTGACCGGGCGGGGGGGGGGGGAAGAACGCCGAGATATAGGCCCCCAATGCCACAGGTTTTCAAAACACAAAAGGCAGCGGGTCGCTGAGCACAGAGGCCAGCAGGATGCAGCCCGTGCGGGAAGCGGTCAGGGGCTGAGTCCGCACCGGGCGGAGTGAGCTGAGAACCAGGAACAGACCCCGATCGCTTCCCGCAGCTCCGTCAGGGAGCCGAGGAGCAAGGCCCCCCGAGCGTAGCCTATCTCCGTATGCTGCCTCTCAGGGCCGCCGGGGCACGAACGGCGGGTCCAGGCAGGCGGCGTGAGGACTGCTACGGCGCGGGGACCGGCACAGCCAGCCTGCGGCTGCCTCCCACTAGCACCCAAGGGTGCCCTTACCTCTCCCACTGCCGTCAGGGCCGCGCCGATGGAACTGGCCAGCTCGGAGCCCACCGGGGCCAGCTTCAGGATGTTCTGTGGGACAGAGGGGAGAGCAGGAGGATCTGTCATGGAAGGGGGTCTCCATCCCACCCCATCATCTCCCTACAGACCCTTCCCCCTCCCTCCCTCCCCCCCCTCACCATCTCCCTACAGCCCCTTCCCCCCCATCATCTCCCTACAGCCCCTTCCCCCTCCCTCCCTCCTGCCCCCCACATCTCCCTAAAGCCCCTTCCCCCTCCCTCCCTCCCGCCCCCCACCATCTCCCTCCCGCCCCTCACCATCTCCCTAAAGCCCCTTCCCCTCCCCCCCGCCCATCTCCCAACAAACCCTTCCCCCCCCCCCCCCCCCCCCCCCCCCCCCCCCCCCCCCCCCCCCCCCCCCCCATCTCCCTACAGCCCCTTCCGCCTCCCTCCCAGCCCCCATAGCCGGACAGAGCCTTCCCCTCTCTCCCCCCCTGTCCCTACCCCGTCCTCCTGCACACAAGCCCCCGCGGTCACCCCCGCGTTTTGCTTTGGCTGCAGCTCAGAGGACGCTGGCCAGGGCAGCCTGTGCCCCTCTGAGGCAGGATCCTTGGGAGGCCAGCCCCAGCCAACCCCCCGAGTGAGATCCCAGACGGCTCCTTGCTCCAGCCCCTCACCTCCAGCAGGATCTTCAGGCGGGTGATCCTCTGGAAGGGCAGCACCAGGAAGGATTTCAGGGGCTGCCGCTGGCACACCGGCTGCTCCTCCAGCTTCCTCAGGACCTGCCGGAAGCGCCAGTTCTCCCGCCTGCAGCGTGCGGGAGAGGGGGCAGGTGAGGGGCCCCGAGGCCAGAATCACCCCAGTAGAGTGGCCCTGAATTCCCTCGCTCCCTGGGCTACAGGCGCCAGAGCAAACGCTGCCCAGAGACCCCGGCTGGACAGGCCCAGCTGCGTCTGCACTAGAGCCAGAGGTTGAGTGCGGGCAAGGCCTGATGCTGGGATTTCCCGAGCAGTGGGGGGGGGGGGGGAGCTATTTCCCTCGGGGGGGGGGGGGAGGGAAATGAAGGATCTCTTCCCCCAAGTTGGGAAGGTACAAAACTGAAATGCAGACCCACATCAATTCCTGCCCCAGCTCACCTCTCCTGCCTGAGCCCAGGAGGGACCTGACCTGCTTCCCATTAACCCCTTGTGCACCGCCTAGGCCAGGAGCCAGCAAGCTGCTGGCCATTCCAGCCCCCAAGGGAACCTGCAGCTGGGAGCATGTCCTGATTTGGGAAAGGGGGGGGGGGAGGAGTTCCTCCCTTCCCAAATCTGTAAGCAAGCAGGGGAATGGGGTCAGCTGCCCTCAGGCATCAAAATAACATGTTAACTCTGGAACTTAATGACAACCACTTAGTGTAACAATTGGTGACCATTTTCAGCAGAAACCCCTCTCCACGGTGGAGAAGTCAGAGGACAGAGACCTAGTGAGTTATGGAATCCTCCCCAAGGGACATTACTGGGGTTTCCCCTACAGTCCACCCCCCTGGGCGGTGCCCAGCCCAAGCATCCCCCAGGGGACGCCCCGCAGACGCTCAGCTCTCACTGGCATGAAGGTTTTCCTGAGGTTCAGCCTCAGTGTCCCCATTGAGAGGGGAGCCATCTGGGAAGGGGCAGATGGGCTGTTCCAAGGGGCACAGACAGTGGGGAGGAGTAATTGGGGCACGAGCAGCCCCCAGTTATTCCTCCCCCCCACCGCACCCCACTGAGCCCCGGCGGCTCCTCACATCAGCTGCTGCATGAGCTGTTCCTGGTACATCTGGTTGGTGACGTAGGGGATGTAGACCCTGTGGAAGGCGGGGCAGTGCTTCAGGACCACGGCCCCCAGCCCCGCCAGGAAGACATCCTTGTCCATGTGCTCCTCGAGCTCCAGGAGAAACCTGCGGAGACCAGGAGTGGAGGGAAAGGATCCTGCCACTGAGCGAGGTTCGGGCTGGGGTAGCTGGGAGCTCCCTCCACAGCCAGCGCTCCTGGCCCCTCCCTGCAGCGCCCCCCGCTGGGCAAGGCTGGGACTGGCGGCGCTGGGCACTCCCCGCCGGCCGCAGTTACCTTTCACTGACGTCCTTCACCTGCTGCAGGTTGGAGAAGAGCCGGTGCACCTCGGCCCTGGTCAGCGTCTCCCGCAGCGCCAGCGATCCCTTAAAGTGGCTCGTGGCCACCGAGAGGCTGCGCAGGTAGGAGGCCTCCGACGTGATCATCTCAAACAGGGCCTGGAGCGGAGACCGTGCGTCAAGAGATGGGGGCGAGCGAGCCAGCACGGCAGGGCCCGGGAGCCCCCCGCGCCGCGGGACACACCAAGGGGCTCCGGGCCAGCTGGTTAAAGGGACTTAGGCACCTCCCTGAACACGGTGGGAGCCAGGTGTCTAAATCACTTTGCAAACATGAGTACCCAAGTGAGGCCGGCGCACAGCCACCAGGGAAGGGGCACAGCTGCCTGGGCAGCTCTGTGCCAGCTCTGTGGGCTGCTCCCGCAGCCAGTGCGCTGGCAGAGGAATGCCCCAGCCATGCCCCTTCCCCGGTCTGCGTACAGGAAGCGCCTCCCTTCCATTACAGGCCTCTTGCTATGGGGACTCCTGCAGCCAGACAGGCAAGGGGCATTCCCTTCTGGCTGCTGTAGGGTTGCCAACCCTCCAGGATTGTCCTGGAGTTTCCAGGAGTCCTATCCAACCAAAGCTGGCATCCCCACTGGGTACCGGCACAGGGCTGCGCCAGGGCAGAGCCGGGAATACAGCCCAGGAGTCCAGCTTCCAGGCCTGCGGCTTAATCAACTGACACAGGCACATAAGAACGGCCAGACTGGGTCAGACCAATGGTCCATCTAGCCCAGTATCCTGTCTTCTGACAGTGGCCAATGCCAGGTGCCCCAGAGGGAATGAACAGAACAAGGCAATTATCGAGTGACCCATCCCCTGTCGCCCATTCCCAGCTTCTGGCAAACACAGACTAGGGACACCCTCCCTGCCCATCCTGGCTAAGAGCCATCGATGGACCTGTCCTCCAGGAACTTATCTAGTTCCTTTTTGAACCCTGTTAGAGTCTTGGCCTTCACAACATCCTCTGGCGAGGATGTGACGAAGTGGGAATGTTCTTAATGCTTCCTCTGAATACTGTGTGGGTGCCTCAGTTTCCCCTATGCAGTTCTTAAGTATCTAGGTGGTGGGATAAGGGTGTATGGTTGTGGCAGAGCGACGGGCCAGTGTACATAAATGCCTGACACTGTCTCCTGGCAACTGATGGCCTGGGCCCTCCTCTGCAGAGGTGCCAACTGAAGGTGTTGGAGACAAAGAGGTCAGGTGACCTCCTAGCCCAGGAAAGAGACAAAGCCAGAGGAGGAGGGGCTGGAGGGTTTTTTTTCAGTTTTGGAGCTGGCTGGAGAATGGAGAGGGGAGCCCTGACGGGGCTTGAGCTTCCCAACGGTGCTGTGGCCTCCCTGGGGCCCCCAGATGGACCGAACTAAAGGGGATCCTGTTGTCTGTACAGGCAAGACCTGTTTTGGACTGTGTTCCTGTCATCTCAATAAACCTTCTGTTTTACTGGCTGGCTGAGAGTCATGGTGAATCGCAGGAAGCCGGGGGGGGGCAGGGCCCTGACTCCCCCACACTCCGTGACAGAGGGTGGCACCGTGTGCTAGGAGACCAGGCGTCAGCAACCAGTCCTGCTGGGAACACATGGAAATCCAGGCTCTCCAATGGTGCGTCTATTTCTATTAGAGCAACAGCACTGGGAACCCCCTAAGGTGCTGGGGGCAGAGGTGGGGCAAATGCCCTCTTTGCAGTAGGAGAGCAGGGTGGGTGCCAGGCTGCCAGCCCCAGAGACCAGAAGGAGCTGCACATCCCAGAGCAAGCCACAGGCCAGCTTCTGCCCTCAAGGCAGATAGAAAGCATCGGTCTCCTGCCCCCGTTTTCAAGGTTGCATGTTACTGGTTGACCCCCAAGTGGGCAGGGTTTTGTCTGGGGTGGCACTGCCCAGTCACAGCACTGCCCCATTCCCCCCCTTCTGTTTTCACCAGGGCAGGGACCAGAACTGCCGGCTCTGGGGGCACCCTGCTTTCCCCCCCCCCGCGCTGCCCACTCTGTGGTACCATCCCCACACTGCAGCAGGTGCCCCAGAGTGATCAGACTGTGGCTGCAGCAGATGGCAGCTCTCTGCAGCACATTGTCCCTCCCCTCGCCTCGCGGGGGGCTCCTCTGCTGGGGCAGCTTCTGCTTGAGCTGAACCCGCCTCTGGTGGGGGGGAACATCCCACCCCTACTCGCCAGCCAGCCGCGCAATCAAACGATCGGACCCTCCCTCCCAGGCCGAGAGGCGGCCGCCCTCCGCTACCTCCTGCAGGCGGTGCTGCCGGGGCGTGAGACTCTCCAGGAGCCGCCTGCTCTTCACCTCTGGGATCTCCTGCCAGAAGCAGAAGCTGTAGTCGCGGGACGAGATCTGCGAGGCGGCGCCGAGCAGGGAGGAGGAGAGGAGCCCAGCGATGGACAGGCTGGCGTCCACCCGGAAGGCCGGCTCCTTGGGCTTGCGCTCCACCGCCTTGAGGCGCTTCATCCAGTAGTCTTGGTAGAGAGGCTCTGGGAGGGAGCGAAATGAGCGTGACATTAGCCACAGGAACCTGCCTGTCAACGCCAGCCAAGGGCTTCCCAGAGTGCTTCATGAATAGCTGCAGTCCTTTAACGAGCCATATAATCCCAGGTCTGGTGACGTGACCCACCTGCTCCGCACACGGCCCTGGACACTGGGAAACCCTCTCCTGCACTTCGGGGCGGCCGTAGCCATTTCTGGGCCCCGGCCCAGCATCGCATGAGCACAGCTGGCCAATGCGCGCCCGTAGCCCACTCAGAGGGAAGTCACCGCCTGCCGCCTTCACCTCTAACGGATGGAGAAGTGAAGGACCTCTGAAGAGTAGCCAGCTCTGTTCCAACCACCCCTCGGGTCTTGGAGATGCCCTCAGCAAATTCAAACCAGTCCTGACCAGATCGCAGGTGTTTGTGTGTTGTGTCTCATGGTTTAGACACAAGAAACCCTGCATCTGGGCAGGGGGTTCGACTAGCTGACCCTTGCGGTCCCTTCTAACCCCGTGGTTCTCTCATTTCTCCCCCCACTGCCAGAGATCATCAAACAATCTGCATGCAAGGAAAAGCTCGCTCTCTTCAGAGTGAATTTAGTGCATAGAGTGCTGTGTAAAAGTGTCTTGTGGCTCCGATTTCAGTGTGATGCATGTAACTCCAACTGCAGCTTATTTTACCAGAAACAACCAGACTAGAAAGAACAAGAGCGGAGTCCCCAGGAGAGAGCGCAGGGTGTGGGCTTCCCCTCTGCTGCCCAGGAGAGGTCTTAGACATTTGAGGCCCAGCACACAGCGGACAAAGACATCACGGTTTTGCAACAGCACAATTCAGGAGGCTCTTAAAGGGACAGCCTGCTCCGGGACAGGCTTGTAATGTTTAGTGACTCCGTTTCCCCTTCCTGGCTAGGGCCAGGCTGGTGGAAGTAGCATTGGGTGGCCCGCATTAGGGCTTGTTCATGGCAGCCACCTCCAGAAGCCCTTCTAGAAATTTCCCTCCATCCCGAGACCCTGCGGCCATCGCACAAGGAGCGGGTCAGTACTCACGGGTTTGCACGTATTTAGATTCCCTCTTCCACTTGTCTGTGTCCTTTGCTCCTTTCCCCAGCGGTCGGCGGAACAGTCTAAAAGGCAGCAAGAAGGAGCTTTTAAACCGGGTCCCACCGGGACAGCCCCATACTACAGCAAACATGAACTTCCCCCATAACGCTGGCTCTTGCCTCATGCCCTACAGTGCCTCCTGCTGGTGGGTTTGCCTCATGCCCTACAGCGCCTCCTGCTGGTGGGTTTGCCTCATGCCCTACAGCGCCTCCTGCTGGCCTTTGTCGCTCATTTGTGTCCTTGTGCAAATCAAAACCTCTCTGTGCCTCAATGTACACAGGTGTAAAATGGATATGTAGGAATATGCCAGGTGGATCAGAAATAAGGTCCACTTAGCCTGTCTCTGACAGTGGCCGGCACTAGCTGCTTCAGAGGAGGTGTGAGAACCCACAGTAGCAGTGTGGAATAGTCTGCTCCTCAGATCAAGTCTCTTCCTGATTTCTTATAGCTAGAGATTGGCTTAAAACTCTGACGTGGGAGGTTTGACATCCCTCCAGAATGGTTACCTTGAACCATGGAAACTCTGGGTATTCTCATTATCCATATTAGCATTCAATCCATTTTTGGATCTTGCCAAGTTCTGGGCCTGATGACATCATGTGGCAGTGAGTTCCACATTAACTGCACATTGGGTGATGTATAGTGTTAATTATCTCTCACACAGGAGGTGTGTAAGACCATGCCTCAATCTTTGTATTGTATCTACACAACACCCCTGTGAGGAAGGAAAGTGCTCTTATGGCCATTTTATAGATGGGAAACTGAGGCCCAGAAAAGCCACGTGACTCGCCCAAAGTCACACTGGAAACCTGTGGCAAAACAGGGCTTTGAATCCAGCTCTCCCCAGTACTAGGCTAGTGTTCTACCCACTGGGCTATCCTTCTGCTCTGAAAGGTACCAGAGAAATAAGGTCATCGTCAGAGCCAGGCCTGAATTATAAACCCCAGCTCTGCCCCAAATGTCCCCCAAGTTCCAGATGTTTGGATCATCCCATTATAGCAATAGGTCCCAGCTGGAAAGGCCAGCTTCAGGGTCTGGGAAGTGTAAGGATCTGGGCAGGGGTTGAATTGAACCAGTCTGCAGAGGCTCAGAGAGCCAGGCCATTTTCTGGTCGCTGCCCTCTTGTGCTCGGAAAGTCTTTCGTTTCAACCCAAATGAAGCTGCTACCCCTCTGGCTGCAACGATAACTATAAAAATGGGAACTGAGGGGGGCACAACACACTAAGCCTGCAGGCAGCCTGGAACCACAGCTATGGGAGACCAGACAGGAACAGCCCTCTGCTTAATCCAAGGAGTTGTTCACTCTGAAACCTAAGGATGGCACATAAAGCCTCAATGCTCAAAGCACCAAAGAACTTAGAAATCATATTACAAAGATTTGCCCAAAGAGTGGCACTTCACGGGCAGAGCTTGGTTTGTGGCGGGAACTAGAGGGCATGACTGGGTCCCCCCCATTCAACCCCTGCACCCCACCCGGAATGATTACTGGGTATTGCCATGGATATGCCAGGAGCTTCAAGGAAAAGGAAGCAAGAATCCCTCTCTCTTAGTTGCAATGTAACTTGTGCATAGACAGCCTCCCAGCCCCAGGGCAGCGATGCAGGGAGCTCCCCGGGGGGAGGCGGGTTACCTGCGCTCTGGACTTGGCAGCTGCGTAGCTGTGGCTTTGGAGAGATCTTCCAGGGAGCCATGCAGGACCTTCCTCCCGGGGACCGGGATGGGCTGCTTTGTCCCCATTTCCGGCAGGCCAGCGGGGCCCGTTGGCCCTGCAGAGCTCGGGGGCTCCTCCACCGGCTCCTCTGGGCCCATGCTCTCGGGGGCCGCCAGCTCGGCAGTGGGAGGAGAGAGCGGGCAGCGGAGGGGGGCAGGGACAGCGCTGCCTGGCAGGTCAGCCCCTAGGGAGAGCAGGAGCGAGGGGATGAGGCTGGGGCAGGGGCAGAGGGGTCGGCCTGGCACCGCGCTGCACCGGAGCCACGTCGTCAAAACAAAACCCGTGCCCGCCTCTGTTCCCCATCGCCGCTGGGCTGAGCTCACCAGCGCCCCCAGGGAGCTGCCAGCCTCGCGGGGCCCAATCAGAGCCAGACGCCGGCAGAGCAAGCTGGAGATCCTGGCAACTGCCTCTGCATGGCGAGCCTGATGCCACCTACCCGTCACCTGGATAACGGGAGAGCACTCGCCTGCAACAGCAGGGGCTGCGGGTCAGGACTGAGGGGCACTGGCAGAGCTGGGGGCAGGACTGAGGGGCACTGGCAGAGCTGGGGGCAGGACTGGAATAGCGGGTGCTGTGGGGCAGGACTGAGGGGCACTGGCAGAGCTGGGGGCAGGACTGAGATGAATTTCTAGAGTTAGCAGGAGTCAGGCCCAGGACTCTGCCTGGTCTCGGTTATGGGCACTGAAACTCACCCCCTCCAGGGCACTCCCACCCTCCAAGAAAAGGGGCTGGGATCAGAGCCCCCTGCCCTCACCCCACATCCAAGCCAAAGCACTCTCGGGCCAGTCTCTCCACGGCCCCCCGTCACGCGCTGGGCCCTGGATGCTGCCAATCAGATCTCAGGGAAAGCTACTGACGAGTGGGCCATACCAGGTGGCATCGGGGTCCTGACAGCAGCCAGCAACCAAGCCCAGCCCCCATCTAAGCACCCAAACGAGGCGGGTCAGATTTTCAAGGGGGCTCAGCACCCCCTCCTTCCCATAGGTCCCAAGGCGGTGGTGGGAGTCACTGGTCTGCAATGGGAGCTGAACGATTTTGGAAACGGGGGTGGAGGGAGGCAGAGATCGAGGCGTTTACCTGGGGCGGGGGGGAAGGAGGGAGGAGAACACCCACGGCAGACGGGCGCACAGACCTTTGGCGTTGTCCGCCAGAAGCGGGGCCCTCTCCTCCGTCGTCGAGCCTGACTCCCGGGAGCTCCCCCGGCGGGCTGCGGAGAGGCCTTCCTTGGCACTCCTGGGGCGGAAGAGACCGGCCAGGAAGGGGCAGAGCTCCGGGCGGCTCTCCGGCCTGGCCGGCTGGGGTCTCTGGGCCACCGGGCAGGAGCCGTGTCTCTTCACCGGCACCGCGGCCCTGGGCGGCGAGTCTGACCGCGCGCGCTTCCGGCAGAAGAAATCCATGGGGGCGACCAGAGGCCTGGCAGAGGGAGGAGAAGGGGGCTCAGTCCAGGCCGGGCGGCTGGCTCCCACTTCGGGGGCTGGCCTCTCTCGGCAGCTGGGCCCCCGGAAAGGCACCGAAGGGGTCAAGTGCCCTCCTGCCGTGCTCACCGGCCCACTCGGCGCCACACCCCAAACACCAGGCACATAAGCTGGGCCGGGGCTCGCCAGGCAGGTCCCTGGGTGGCACTGGGAGGGCCGGGGTGGCCTCAGCACCCCCCCAGCTCCATCGGTGCCCTGGCTTAGAGGCTGCTAGCCCAGGGCTCGGCTCAGGCCCTCTCTGCAGCCCTAGCCACCTGTCTGTGCTCGGCCCACGGCCCAGCATCCAGCTAGGGGGCAGATGCCCCACCCTGAGCTCACCTCTGGGAGGCAAGATCCTCGGTGCTCTGGGATCAGGACCAGCCAAACAGCTAAAACAGGGGCGGGGCACCCGAGGGGAACTCTGCTCCGGGCTGGGCTGGCCCCCTCCCGCCCATGGCCAGGGAGATTCAATGCAAGGGCCACGCCACTGCCCACCTGCTCAGCCCTGGGTGCATCACACGGCCCTTGGCAATAGCTCCTGGCCAGGGCCGGAGCTCCCAGGGCTAAAGCAGCCTCTTACCTGGAGGATCCCCCCAGCCAGGGAGAGCAAGAAGCTCCAGCTGCTCCCACCTGCAAATAAATAACCTCCAGGGCTCCCTCGTTAGCGGCTCCTTAAAGGGGCAGCGCGCCAGGGCAGCAAGCGTGGGCTGCCTTTGGTTAGCACCCAATGGAGCCGATGGTAGCGGGGCAATGAGGGCAGTGCTGGGGGGTTCCTTGGCTCCCCCCAGGTGGGGGCTATTTACCATCCTGGCGAGGGCGGGACGTGGGGAGATCTCCCAGCATGAGCCCGTTCCCAGTTTGTAAGCGTGGGAGGGGAGCTGGTGGAGGCTTCCCTTAGGGCCAGGCTGCAAACAGGAGGCCCCGAGCCCCTGGGGGATTAACTCTGGAGGCTGACCTCAATCCAGCTCTGTCCCGTCCCGGCTGCCTGCACGAATTGCTCTGCCTCCTAGGCTGTGCTGTTCAGGGGTGGGCTGTGTCTCCGAGATCCATGGGAGGAAGGGGCAGGAGAGGGGCGGAGGATGATGGGGATCCCCCACGGCTCGCGCTGCCGTCTGTCCCGGCAGAACTGCCATGGGGAGGAGGTCGGCGATGGCTGAGTGAGAGAACGGAGCAGGGGAGCAGAGATCCCTCCCTTGTGTGAGTGAGCACCGGGGATCCGGACACAGACCCCAGGCGGGATCTCCGGGACTGGCTGCCTCCGCTAGGGAGGGGATAGGCCAGGCCCCTCAGTCCGTGCTCCCCAGCACGAGCCTGGCCTCTGGCTGACTGCCCCATCCGAACGAGGGCTCTCCCGGGTGCCTCTGGGCCTTGCCCCTTGCCTTAGGCTGCGGTGGGCATGGCCCCAGGAGGGCGTGGATCTCGCAGGTGCCACCGGCCATGTTGCCAACTTAGCAACTTTGTCACCGGATTTAGTGACTTTTTGGTTCCCTAGCGAGAAAATACGTGTCCGAGTGACCAGTGACAAATCTAGCGCCTTTCGCTGCCAACGACGGTGACGTTCAGAGGAAGCCGTCACCAGATCAGTCACAAGCAGCTCAATAGTGTTCATAAAATCCATTCCGTGCTCTTACTACGGCCTGTTGCACCCCAAGGCCGTGTCATTGCGTCTCAGCTGAGTAGGGTGACCAGACAGCAAATGTGAAAAATCGGGATGGGGTGGGGGGGGGGGGGGATAATAGGAGCCTACATAAGAAAAAGCCCCAAAAATCGGGACATCTGGTCACCCTACAGCTGAGCGTGTCCTCGGCCGGAATCGCATCCCAGGGGCAGGCGAGGAATAGAAGTTGATGGGGGCTAATGAAATACGTTGCTGAAGCCAGGCGCACGTTGGCGAGAGCAGCACGTTGGCCAGGGCTCATGCTCTTTCCCGCTGCTCCGGAGTAGGCAGCGCAGCCTGTGATGCAGGGGAAGCCGGCTAACGAAGCGGGCTGGGCGGGGGGAGGCAGGTTAGCCAGCGAGGAGAGCCGCACGGCTGGAAGGGGGGGGGTGAGACAGGGCCATGTGCCCCAATGGGGCGGGGGCACAGTGCCCCCAGGGATGAAGCCCTTACTACAGGAGCAAAGGTGGAGCTGGCTTGACTTCAGTTCCCCTTTACTCCTTCCCCTGGCTTGGCCTGGGGGTCGCTGCCCAGCAATAATCAGAAATGAACCCCTGGAAGCAGGGTGAAGGGGTCCGGCTGGCGGATTTTTGTTTTTAAATCTACTTTCTTGGCTCCCTGCAGCGCCGAGCTCAGGTCAGGTGAATGCCCCCTTCCCCCTGGCTCTGGGCTCTGCCTTTCACTCACCCGTCGGCTCAAATCCAGGCTGGCAAGAAAGGGAGGCTCAGCCGAAATTAACCAACCTCAGCCGGGCTGGGCTGCCCTGTACCGAGCGCCCTTCCCAAAGAGCAGGGGCGCCCTCCTGATGATGACAGCGTCCCGGTGTAGTTGCTTCTGGTGTGCAACAGAACGTAGTAAGAGAGATTCTCTGCTGAATTCGCTGGCAATTTTGTTTGGTGACATTTTTGACTCCTTTTGAGAGCTTAATCAGCTGCATCTAGGAACTTTTCAGGGTTTGTCTGGTGACTTCCTGCTATGTGGATGGAGTTGGCAACACTGTGGGGCTGGCTCAGGGCTGGCAGGGACCTTCCCTTGCTTTGACTTTGGCCTGCCCTGGCCAGGCCTTTCTCTCTGCAGGACCCAGGTGGGAACCAGCCTGGGCTTGGCACCGGGCGGGGAGTTGCTGGGCTAGGTTGGGGGGCTGGGCTGCGAGGTGCCTCCTCCCCCGGTCCCGGTGCCGGAGAGGGAGGCCGCAGTGGCCAGGAGTGGCCCAGTCCCATGGGCCCCCCTGAGCTCAGATGCTTGCTGGGGCCAGACTCCCGTCGCTTACTCCAGTGTAACCCCACTGGCAGCAAGGAGACACCCCGATTTACTCCGGCACGTGAGTCTGGCCCTTGTGTTTACATCTGATGCTCTCCCCACTACACTCTGCTCTGCAGCAGGGCTGGGGGCAGGGCTGTTCCCGGCCTGGGCCCCCAGAGCCTCCTCTTTTGCAGAACACGAGAGGGCCTGTCTTTGATTCTTTCGCTACCACCCTGGCCCGAGCCCAGGGCTGTCACCAGCGCCAACCTCCAGCCCTGGGCCTGCTGCCCCAGGACGGAGAGGGCACTCCGCAGTCTGCAGCAGGGCCCAGGCCAGCCAGCAGAGCAAAGTCACAGAACCCCTTGGCCCAGGCGCTGGGAACGGGGGAGCTCCACTGGGGGAGACACGGTACCTGCTCCCCCAGGACACCTGGCTCCTTCCTGCTAATCCTGTGCCACAGAGAGCCCTGGGGCGCGCCTCCCCCAGCCCAGCCCCGATGGCACCTGCCCTGGGGTCGGGGCTTGCGCACTGCGCTGCCGTTCAGCGCTCCCCCCCAGCAACGCAGCAGCCAGCTCAGCTCAGCCCCACGCTGGGCTGGAGACGGGCCCGATCCAAAGGTCTGGGTTGGTCACGTCCAGCTGGCTGGTTCTGCTGTTCATCGGGGGCCTGTGGCAAAGTTTGGATCTGGGTCTAGGTTTGGATCCAGACCCTCGCCCCACCCCCAGAGTCGGGGGGTCATTGACTTTATCTTCACTTTAGCAAAGCTTTTGATACGGTTCCCACAGTATTCTTGGCAGCAAGTTAAAGACGTATGGGCTGGATGAATGGACTATAAGGTGGATAGAAAGCTGGCTAGATCGTCGGGCTCAACGGGTAGTGATCAACGGCTCCATGTCTAGTTGGCAGCCGGTATCAAGCGGGGTGCCCCAAGGGTCGGTCCTGGGGCCAGTTTTGTTCAATATCTTCATTAATGATCTGGAGGATGGCGTGGACTGCACTCTCAGCAAATTTGCAGATGACACTAAACTGGGAGGAGTGGTAGATACGCTGGAGGGTAGGGATAGGATACAGAGGGACCTAGACAAATTAGAGGATTGGGCCAAAAGAAACCTGATGAGGTTCAACAAGGACAAGTGCAGAGTCCTGCACTTAGGACGGAAGAATCCCATGCACTGTTACAGACTAGGGACCGAGTGGCTAGGCAGCAGTTCTGCAGAAAAGGACCTAGGGGTTACGGTGGACGAGAAGCTGGATATGAGTCAACAGTGTGCCCTTGTTGCCAAGAAGGCTAACGGCATTTTGGGCTGTATAAGTAGGGGCATTGCCAGCAGATCGAGGGACGTGATCGTTCCCCTCTATTCGACATTGGTGAGGCCTCACCTGGAGTACTGTGTCCAGTTTTGGGCCCCACACTACAAGAAGGATGTGGAAAAATTGGAAAGAGTCCAGCGGAGGGCAACAAAAATGATTAGGGGGCTGGAGCACATGAGTTATGAGGAGAGGCTGAGGGAACTGGGATTGTTTAGTCTGCAGAAGAGAAGAATGAGGGGGGATTTGATAGCTGCTTTCAACTACCTGAAAGGGGGTTCCAAAGAGGATGGATCTAGACTGTTCTCAGTGGTACCAGATGACAGAACAAGGAGTAATGGTCTCAAGTTGCAGTGGGGGAGGTTTAGGTTGGATATTAGGAAAAACTTTTTCACTAGGAGGGTGGTGAAGCACTGGAATGGGTTACCTAGGGAGGTGGTGGAATCTCCTTCCTTAGAGGTTTTTAAGGTCAGGGTTGACAAAGCCCTGGCTGGGATGATTTAGTTGGGATTAGGTCCTGCTTTGAGCAGGGGGTTGGACTAGATACCTCCTGAGGTCCCTTCCAACCCTAATCTTCTTCTTCTTCTTCTTCCCAACAACACACGTTCCCTGGTTCCCCTCGGCAGTGGGTGATTGCCAGGCCTGGGCTAAGCACGTGCTAAATAACCCAGCAGACCACGTTCATGTGGGGGGCCAATGGGCAGAAGCGAGTGACCTGGAAGCTGCGCAGGGCACCAGTCGGGAATAGCCCAGCCACAGCTGGGACAACAGCGGATGCAGGGGAGAAAGACTGAGGGGCGCTGGTAGAGTTAGGGGGACCCTGGGCTGAGGTAGCAGGAGGACAGGACTGAGGTGCGTTGACATAGCAATGGAGAATCCCTGTCCACTGAGGGGCACCAGCAGAGCTGGGGGCAGTGGCTCAGGAGTGGAATAGCAGGGGGCTGCGGGTCGGGACTGAGGGGCACCAGCAGGGCGGGGGGGGGGGGCCGGGGGGCCGGGGGGGGGGGGGGGCGGGGGGGGGGGCCCCCGGGGGGGTGGGGGCCGGGGGGGGGGGGCCCCCGCGGGGGGGGGGGGGGGCAGGGGGGGGGGGGGGGGGGGCGGTGGGAGAGATGGGGGGACCGCCGGGAGCGACAGGCGGTGCCGAGGGGGGGGGCGGGCGGGCCACGGAGGGGGTAGCGGGTAGGGACTGAGGGGCACCAGCAGGGTGGGGGGGGGGGCGCTCAGAGGGCTGTGGCTCGGGGTTGGGGGGCCCCAGCAGGGCGGGGGGGGGGCGCCCAGGGGGCTGCGGGTCGGGATTGGGGGGCACCAGCAGGGCGGGGGGGGGGGGCTCAGGGGGGGAATAGGCCGGGGGTGGGGGGGGCCCAGGGGGGCGGGGGGGGGGGGGGGGGGCGGGCGGGGGGGGGGGGGGGGGGCGGGCGGGGGGGGGGGGGGGGGGCGGGGGGGAGGGGGGGGCGGTGGGGGGGGCGGGGGGGGGGGGAGCGGTGGAGGGGCCGAGGGCGTTGGGGGGGGCCAGGGGGGGTGAAGGGAGGGGGGGGGGAGGGGGCTAGCGGGGGGCTGCGGGTCGGGATTGAGGGGCACCAGCAGGGCGGGGGGAGGCGCTCAGGGGGCTGCAGGTCGGGATTGAGGGGCACCCGCAGGGCGGGGGGGGGCACTCAGGAGTGGAATAGCCCGGCAGTGGGCACGGCCCAGTGGAACCAGTGAAAGAAACACCCTTCCCACAGCAGCGAATTAAGGCCTTTACTGACGCACGGCACGTGCAAACCCAGCCCCTGCACCGGCTCTCCGGCCTCTCCAGGCGTCTCCCTCCTCCTTCGGCTCGGTTCAAGCTGGAGCAGCGGGTGAGACGGCAGCGGGGGCTGTTCCCGCCCTGGCTCCTTTGCGGACCCCCCAGCCATGGGCAGAGGATCCTGGCCCCCCACCCCGTCCGGGCCGAGGCAGGAGCTGGGCCGGGCTGTGGTGGAGGCTGGCCCCTGCCATGACAACGAGGCAGATCCAGCCCCCCAGGCCATCGCAGGGGAGCGCCGGGGGCAGCGTGCCCGGGCTGCCAGAGCAGTACAACCTCCAGGGAAGGGGAGGGGCCGGAAGCCCGGCTTTGGCGATGCTGTTTGGGGGGCGACCCCCTGCCTTGCAGCCCCCCTCGAAGAATGGGCAGCTCTGGGGATCACTAATGGGGTCCCTCCTCCCTGGTGTGACGCTGGCCCAGGCTGGCAGCAGCGGGAACGTGCCCCCACCCTACCCCTGAGAAGCCTGGGGGCCGTGGAGGGGGCGCGCTGCTCCCCCAGCGAGGTGCCCATCCCATTGCCTGGCTGGTCCCTGCTCTCCAGGCAGATGATGCTGTCAGTGGGTGATGCCTGAACACACCAACGGCCGCACGGTCAGGCCAAGGGTCCCCCTCGCCCAGTATCCTGTTTTGGACAGGGGCCAGGGCAGAGAATTCATTGCCAGATGGTTCCCCCCGGCTGGCCGTGCCCATGGGGACCAGGCCAGGATCCCACCCAGAGCAGCCAGGAAACCATGTAGAGAGCACGGAACAGCAGGTCTGTTTGTGGAGAGGGTTCCCGGGCCTCGTTCCCTCCCTGGAGCCTGAGTCAGCGGCGGGCAGCGCGGAGGCCGTGGGAGATCGCCCACCTGTTGCTACCGTCGCCCGGTGCAGTTCGGTGGGTGTGCCCAGGACGCTGGCTCGGCAGCCCCTTAGCAGCGGGAGCAGCCCTGCCCCCAGCATTGTGTACATGGTCCTGCCCACGCCGCAGGGCTCCGGCTGTGTTCCCGGGCCGGCTCATGCCTGCTCCTCCGCCAGCTTGCGCGTGGCATGCTTGATGCGGTCGTTCTCACGCAGGTTGCGCAGCCGGGCACCCCGGCTGGTGATCTCCTCCACGTGCCCCCGAGGGACCCAGCCCCTCTCCCCGTCCGACAGGCGGATCCCCTCGAGCCAGCCTGGGCGGGAGAGAAGGAAACATTAGGGAGGGGGGCGGGGGGTGGCACTGCCTGGCCTGCCAGCCGCTGCGGCTTCGGGGCTGGAGAGGGCAGCTTGAGGGAGAAGAGAGACGAAGCCAGGGCCCCTCACCGTCGCTGGTCCTCGTCTTGACCCCCAGGATTTCCGCCTTCTCCAAGCTCAGCTCGTCGTGCTCCTGGGCCTTGTAGGCCTTGATGCACTGGACCTGGGCGGTATCTGGAAGCAGCAGCAAGACACAGAGGGTCACGCGCCGTCCGGGACCCCAGACAGGGCCCTTGTAAGCGGGGTTTGGGATCCGAGGGAAGGTGCTGAGGGAAACGCAGCGATTGTCATGCTCCGGTTATTATCCCCTTCGATAGGGCGCGGCCTGGGCTGCAGCAGGAGCAGAAGCCTCCGCGGCTGGTATTCTGCTGCTGCCTTTTGCCGTTCGGAGCCGATCTGGGCCACGTGCCGAGCGAGGATCGGCCCCAGCAGAGGGAAATGGAGGTGCTGCTTTCGGAGCACCAGCAGGGGGAAGAGCACGGAGCCTCAGTCTGGGACCCTGAGGTTCCACCAAGGACGAAATCTCCCTAGTGATGTGGCTGCCTGAGCTCGGCTGGGAGCAGTGAGGGGCATGTGACTCCGACTGGCTGCTCCATGGCAGCATGTTACCGGTGTGTGATTGGGGCACCTGGACGCTAGGTGCTGGGGGCAGGGGAGTACCCAGGGATGAGGGACAGAAGCCAGCAGTCACAGCAGAGCTGCCGTGTCCAAAGCAGGGTCATGCCCCTGGGACCCGAGACCTTGGCAGACTTCATCCTGCTGCAGCCAGGCTGGTCCCTTGCTGGGTTGAAGGAGGGGGGCGGGCGCGTTCTCGGGGGTACCTGCGTTCTCGGTGACATGCTCCCTGTCCGTCTGGGGGCTGGAGGGGACCATTGCCGAGATCCAGCGCTGCTTCTCACTCCTGCGGGGCCAGACGGAGCTGGTCAGCACAGTCCTGCCAGGACAGGTGAGGCTCCCAGAGAGCCACCCAGACCGACCCCCTGATCTGAACAGGCTCAGAACTGGGGAGAGCCCCAATCGGCAGCGGGTCACCGATCTCCACACAGGCCAAACCCAAATCCCAGATCCTGATGCCCCAGAACTCCGGGACGGTTCTGATCCAGCCCCGGGGGCAGGGCCAAACTTGGCAGCCTGTGGCCCAGCTCTGGTCCTTGTGGAGCCGCCCCGACGGGCACTCTATGGTTCCCACTCCGGTGAGCCCGCCTCCAGGGCCAGCTGGGCCCCTCCCTATCCGGCAGCCTGGTGGCTTGGGGCATGCGTGTGATGCCTGGCCACAGGCGGGCTTGGTGCCCGTGTCAGCTGGGCCCGCTGCTGCTCAAGGGCTAAGCAGGCCCCCTGCTGGTGGAGTCAGAGGCAGCTCAGCAGCAGCTCCCCAGAAATGCTGGCTCTCCGCTGGCCAGGTCCCCACCAGCTGGCCGGCAATAAGGGCTCCCGTCCCAGGCTGGTGCATAACCCTCACCCGAACCAGGTGACAGCGGGCAGGAGTCTCCTCTCCCCCTCCCCAGGGGAGCTGGGCTGGGGTGTCCCATGCAGACGGCCCTGCCCCACTGGGCACTCACTCGGTCTGTGCCCGCAGCAAGACCTGGTGCTTCAGCCGCTGGCTGTCAAAGAGCTGGAGGTGGAAGATTTGTCCCGGGACCCCGTGAAGCTTCCTGCTCAGGTCGGTCACTTTCAGCTCCGGCATCTTGGCGTGAACAAAGACGGCGAATTTCCCCGTCCTGGGCGAGACGGGCAAAGGGAGAGAGACGGTGACCGAGGGGCAGCAGCTCCCGGTGCTCAGCACCGGCGGGTGGCAGGTGCCGACGCCTGGGGAGCGGGACACGCGGCTCCTGTGCAGGAGGGAACCGGGAAACGAGGCACGGGCAGGACTGGCTTTCACTCTGGGGCCTGCCCCGCGTGACAGACAGGCCCAGGCTGCACATCCCCCAGACTCCGCCGGGACCTCTCCCCTGCGGGCCAGAAACCACCACGAACTTGTCTGGGCTCAGAGCGCCGACCGCAGGGTGAATGTGGAGCCTCAACCACCTGCTCCCGAGCTGTGACCCACTTTCTCCTCCCAGCACAGGGGCAACTGTGAGTGGGCATCCAGTGGAGACCTGGAAGGAAAGCTGTCTACAGCCTGTTAGCCCAGGTTCTCGTCCCACTGCTGGGAGGACAGCGCTCCGCCCCCTCCTGCTCCTCCGGCCCTGTGAGTGCGAGGGGGCTCCAGCCGAGGAGAGCCAGGCCGGCTAGCCCCACGCTCCGCAGGACTGTCCCATCCGTCCCACGCAGCTCGCCCCGCCCTGCCCCGCCACTCACTCCTTCCTCCT
Organism: Platysternon megacephalum; assembly: GCA_003942145.1. Lineage (NCBI taxonomy): Eukaryota > Metazoa > Chordata > Testudines > Platysternidae > Platysternon > Platysternon megacephalum. Next base: position 17,567,702 of record QXTE01000014.1, on the reverse strand, counting down.
GGAGAGCAAGAGGCAGTCGTTGAAGAGGTGGAGATACACCATCTTGGTGGAGAGCTTGAACTTGGCGGCGAGGGTGCTGATGAGCTGCATGTCCACTTCCACCAGCTCCCCGTGCTTCACGAGCCAGCGCGACTGCGAGATCAGCGGGAAGATCTGCCCAGGGCCCGGGCCCAGAAAGGAGAAGGAGACGTCAGAGCCGGGAGGGTGTGCAGGGCTCCATCCCGGAGACACGAGGATCACCAGGACCAGGACACATCAATGGCCCAACGGGCCGGCCTGGCCATGGCGTGAACCTCCCATGATGTAGCTGCACCAGGGGCTCAGCTGAAGCCTGGGGTTCGGTAAGGATGGGGAGCCCTTTACATTTCATTCTGGCTGTGGTTGGGGTGGGGTGGCTGGGGGATCAGTGAAAGATACAGAGCGCGAAGGGATATGTGGCCATATGGACAAGGCATCCAGCGCCCATAGACTCCACGTCTCCACCCAGGTCAGCGTGTGAACTCAGAGCCCATCACCTGCATGCTACGAGACTGGACTTCAAACCCCACTGGAGCCTGGGTTCCCAGGCAGGGCCGACCGAGCGTCACCCTGTCGAACTCACACAGTATCGAACCCAGATGTGTCTGTGTCTAGAACACCTTTGGGAGGGGGCACACCCTGTTCAGAGCCCCACGGAGCGTACGTCTGTCTCTCTCCACTGGACACAGATTGGCACCAGGTGATTCGCCCCTGTGGTATCTCCTGCAGTCCCTGGAGGTGGCCCAAGACACACACGCCCTGGCTGTGTTTTCTCGGGGAGATCCAGTCTCGGTCTGTGCTCTCTGGGTTCACTGCTTTCTGGGGGAAACCGACTTTCCAAGGACTCTGCCCCTCCCTTCCCCCCACACGAGTCCCCGTGCTCACCTTACTTTCAAAGTGGATTTTCTTGTTCAGATGAATGAGCTCCTCAGTTCTCTTCATGGACTGGACGCTGGCGTTGCATTCCTTCACGAGCTGGGGAGGCGAGGGAGCCATTAGCCGCCACCATGCCGAATCTCCGCTCAGCCAGTGCAGAGGGGCCAGAAAGCCCCCAGGGCCGGCCAGCTGAGAATCTCCCCCAGATTGCGCAGAGCCAGCAGAACTGGCCCCCGGCATCATCCCCAGAGAGCCCTGTGCTCCAGACAGTCCCGGCTGGCATACAGTCCTCTGGGGACACGGGGAGCGTGGTTGCCAGCTGGTGGAAGTTAGAGCTGCCCCAAGGCTGCTCTAACCTATGCCAACGCCCAGGGTTTTGCCAAGGTGTAAGCGATTCCCTGACAGTTCCCTCTGTGCCGCACCGCATTGCTACTCAGTGCCATGGAGAATCTGGGCCAAGACAACAGAGAGGACCCACAATTCTCCCTGCAAGGACACCTGCCCCAGTCACACACACACCTGAATCAGAAAGGCCCCAAGCTACACCCTCCCCTCTCCACACACACACAGCTCCAGTCCCAGAGACGAAGCAGTGCCCATCCTGCTGTCCTCGCAGCCCACGTGGAGAGAACCACGGGAGAGATTTTATCCCATTCTGAAAGCCCATCCTGGCCTTCGCCAGTTACCTTCTTGAGCTGGTTGAAGGCCAGGGTGGCCGTGGCCTCGTCCCGGGAGCCCTGCAACGTGCGTTTCAGGATGTTCTGCAAGCAGGAGGCAGAAAACGTATCGACTTAAGAAGCGTCAGACGCCCCGGGTGTCAGTCCCTAGCCAAACCCCTCAGCACCAGAGATCAGCAGCCCTGACCGGTACTGGGCTCACAGATCAGTAGCAGGAATCCAACGCGAAGTGCCCCAGGAGCAGAACGGGTCAATGGCACCAGAAGATGCCAGAGCTACAGACTCAGACCTGTAGCGTGTTCGAGGTCGAATTCGGCTGGCGCCCTCTGAAGCCAGGGGGACTTTGCTGATCTCAGCACAGGCGCTCGGTACCCCAGCGGGGCCTTGGTGCGATTGTGAGCTCTCCGTGGCAGGGGACGTGGCTGGTGTAGGCTGAGCCCGATGCACCGTGACCCTGCCCCTGGGGCAAACCTTTACAGGGCCCTTCGTGCTCTGCTCTGGCCTCCTGGCTAACACACACCAGGGCAACGTGATGGCAAAACCGGCCAAATCCATTCCGCTCTCTCTGGTGCCAGTGATTGTCCCCTGTCCAGAGCCACGAGGAACGGGGTCCAGTGTGTTCTAAAAAGCAGCTTAGGACACTTGAGCTATTTAATAACAGTCCCGGTCCTGGGCACAGTACCTGGCCATGGGGATAACACTTACAGTATTGGGGGGGGGGGGCCCTATATTGGGCCCTGTCACCCCTGTACTGGGAGCTCCAGGCAGCTGGGGAAATCCCAGGGCAACCTAGAGGGTCTGATCAGGGGTCAGTGCAAATCGGTAGCTTTCAATGGAGGCTTTGGTCTCTCCTGCACATTAAATAACAATCATAGCAGCTCTCAGGCGGCTCTGGTATCAGGCAATCTCAAAGCACAGCCCAAAGGAGATCAGTATCTTCACCCCCATTTTACAGCTGGGAAACTGAGGCACGAATGGGGCAGTGACTTGCCCGAGGTCGCCTAACAAGCCGGTAGCAGAGCTGGGAATAACACTCAGGTCTGGCTCTGTCCACCAGGCCACGCTGCCTCCCTTGGTTCCCCTAAGCACCGCGGCAGCAGCCAGCACAGGGAGTTCGCTTCCAGACGCAGAGTTAGGCGCCTGGTACCAAAGAAAGGGTTGGCCCAGCAGGTGTGTGGATCGAGTGGGGTATAAAGGAGAGGGGAGGGTGCCACTTGAGGTCACCGGTGCCCTACATCCCGGGCCTCTGAAAGTCTTCAGCTCCCGCCATAGGGCTAACTGTGAATCCCAGAGGCGGCTGCTGCCCGAGTCTGTGGCTCGGATATCTCCAGCCTGTGGGAAGTGGCACGTTGGACAGCCTGGGAGCTGTTTCTTTACATCTGGAGCAGACCGTCAGGCAGGGGCCATGCGGGGGAAGCCCTAGGCAGACGCTCTCCAGGGAAGCAGAGCGAGTTCCTGGTGCAGTGTTGGAAGAAAGTGGCTCCCTCTGCTATTCTGCTCCATTGTCACCCGACAGCCCGTGCTCACGTTAAGTTTGCCGAGAGCTGGGGGAAGATTTAATAACAGAGCCGGGCAGGACACGGGTGTTCCCCGTCCTGTGCCAATTTTTGAGGTTCAAAAAAATGTCCTGTTCCTTACTGGGACAAAGCTGAAATGGTTCGGAGAGAGAGGGAGAGACCCACCCCAGAAGAGCCAGAAACCGGGTGGTTAGAGCACTCAGCACGGTTGCCAGAGACCCTGCTCTGAATCAGGCCGATTCGGCCTGAGTTCCCCGGCCTTGGACAAGCCACGTCGCCCCCTCCGTGCCTCAGTTTCCCCATCCGTAAAATGACACTTGCTGCCCTTGTAAGGCACTTAAAACCCCCCTACCCGGCTGATCTACATAGAGAGCTAGCCAGCAGAAATGCCTCAATGCCCTGCAAACAGGTTTGAAGCAAGCCCTGCGTTGCTGGGTTGCTGACACCACAGGACCGGGCTCGGCATGAGAGATGGAAAGTGAAACCGCCTAAGCCTGACCACTGTAGTGCCACCGAGAGAAAGGGCGTTGGTGGGTGGTGAAACGTGACATGGGTTTTAACAATCTCCGGGGGACATCCTGCCATTTTGACAATGGCTTCGCTCTGCTTGTCACTCGGGCGCAGCCCCCAGGGAGCCCATCAGGAATTTGGCCCGAGTAATAACAAAACAAACAGAATCCAAACAACGGGCCATGTAGTAACACTGAGCCCTCCTCAGCTGCAGCTCTCCAAGCACTTCACAAAGGTGGGGTATCCGCATGGGACGGGGGAAACTGAGGCACGGGGCGGGGAAGCGATGTGCCCAGGGACGAACAGTGAGTCAGTGGCAGAGATAGGCCTTAGATTGCATGTGGTGCCCTATAATTCAGGGCACTTCCCTTTAATGCCAGGCCGGCTCTGGCCGGACTGATACTCTGCCCCCGGGCTCACCTCCACCAGCATCTGCAAGCGCATGACCCTCTGGAAGGGCAGGATGAGGAAGGAGGTGAGAGGTAAGCGCTGACACATTGGCCCCTCTTCCAGCTTTGCCAGGATCCCTGGGAATTTAGGATTGTCTTGCCTGGAGAAACGTGGACAGGAATGTTAACAAGTCCCCAGAGCTGGGGTGCTAGGGGCAGAGGCTCCCGGGGTGCCAGGGGCAGCACACGCAGCCAGGTCCCCAAAGCCCACTGGAGTCGGCGGAGGCTTTCCACTGACATGAGTGGGCTGCTGGATCCGGCCACAAGCAAGCACTGAGGCACCCGGAGCTCTCCATCGCAGCACCCAGGGGCCTTCTCCGGGAGCTGTCACCCCTGCCCCTGCCCCAGGAGACATCCCCGCAGGAATCAGCAGGATCCCGGACAGGGCGTCACAGGAGCCTTCGAACAGGCCAGGGATGGGGGTGGTGGGAAGGGGAAGCTGGTGAGAACCACCCAGCATCCCTGATGGTCCAAATCCCTGAAGAGCTAAGAGGAGACAGGGATGGACACATAGAGATGGGGGAAGGGGTAAAGGAGGCTGTAGGGAACACAGGGGACCCCCCCAAGCCCAGAGCTCCCCCCGCCTGCTCACCAGCCCCCCAGCCCAGAGCTCCCCCCGCCTGCTCACCAGCCCCCCAGCCCAGAGCTCCCCCGACCTGTTCACCAGCCCCCCAGCCCAGAGCTCCCCCGTGCCTGTTCACAAGCCCCCCCATCCTGAGCTCCCCCCGTGCCTGTTCACCACCCCCAAACCCAGAGCTCCCCCCGCTTGCTCACCAGACCCCAGCCCAGAGCTCCCCGCTCAGCTCTCCCATCGGTGTGTGGCCCCCCAGGGGTGGCGCTGTGAAGCACTTAGCGGGGGGGGGGGGGGGGGCTCACGCACAGCAGGCGCTGGTAGGTCTGCTCCTGGTAGGCCTGGTTGGTGACGTAGGGCAGGTAGACGCGGCGGAAGGCCGGGCAGTGGTGCAGCACGATGTCGCAGATGTCGAAGCGCAGGATGTTCTCCTCCAGCCGCTCCTCCAGCTCCAGCAGGAACCTGCCGGGGAGCCAGGGGGCGAGACGGGGCCTTAGCGGGCAGGTGAACCCCGCCCAGCCGGCCCCGAGGAAACCACCGGCCTGTCCCAGCACTGGGCGGGGGCACTATGACGCTGCCCTGGTCATGCCCGGGGACGCTCGAGGCACCGCTGGGAATGGTCTCCCTCCTGTCTGGAGAAGGGTCTTCAGCTCCCCTCAGCCCTGGATTAAGGTGTTAGACCCACAAGAGAGCACCCAAGAGCAACACAAGCCTGCACCACAACCCCCTGGTGCACAACCAGCATCTCCAGAACCTGGGCCCACCTGGACCAGGGCGCTGGGCAGAGCTGCAGGGAGAAGAGCCTGAACCAGGTTCCCAGGTCACCTGAAATGGCCCCTCGGCTTGCTCCTGTCTCACCCACCCCCCCCTGCTCCCCAGCAGCACCTTGCAGGTCAAAGGGCCCCATCCCCTGGGAGGAGCTGACCTTTCGCTGACGTCCTTCACTTCGGGCAGCTTGGAGAAGAGCCACTGCTTCTCCTGGGCTCCCAGGCACTCGTTCAGCTCCCGCGAGTTCATGAAGTGCTCCACCGCGATGGAGAGGCTGTGGATGTAGGAGGCCTCCGAGGTGATCAGCTCAAACTTGGCCTGCCGGGGCGAGAGCGAGGGGCGCACGTTGCCAGGTGTCTGGTTTTCGACCAGGAAGTCTGTTCGAAAAGGGAACCTGGCAGTGTCCAGTCAGCAGTGCTGACCGGACACTAAAAGTCCGGTTACCTGCAGTAACCAGCCTCCGCCACTGGGGGGTGGGAAGAGCAGCTGCTGCTGGAGCCTGGAGGAGCAGCGGAGCACTCAGGAATGGCTCCGGTGGAGAGGGGTACCAGCGGCTCCCCCGTCCTGCCCCACTCACCCCCCCAATCCCAGAGCCCGGCTCTCCCTCCCCCACCCTGCCCCAATCACCCCCCCACCCCTAGAGCCCGGCTCAGCTGGCAGGGGGAGGGTGGTGGAGAGAGCAGCGAGGCACAGTAGGGGGGAGAAAGAGGAGCGGGGGCCTCAAGAGAAAGAGGTGGAGCAAGGGGCGGGGCCTCAGGGAAGAGGCGGAGCAGTGGGCGGGGGAGAAAGTTGGCCACCCTAGAGGGGGCGCAGGTTCTGTGACGGGGCGTGCAGCACCAGCGGCAGTGCGAGCAACAGGCGCTGCAGAGGGCAGCTGTTAGGAGGCAGAGTCGCTGAGCCCCTCCCCTGCCCCCTTGCCCTCCTGGGGGCGTCTCAGCATTTCCTGAATCACAGCACTGGGGGAGCTGGGGGCTCCCCAAAGTCCTGGCCTGGCAGCCCTGGCGAGAGCCGGGCCCAGCACGGGCAGGTGCTGCCCACGCTCCCCAACCCAAACCTGGTGATCCCCGTGATCTGACCAGCAGCCTCCCTGCCGGAGCCCCCCTCTGCCAGGGCAACTCAGTCTTGCCTGCAGCCCTCCGCCCACGTGTGCTTCCCCAGCGCAGCTCGACCTCCTGGGCCCTGCAGCTCTGCCAAGGTGCACGATTCCCATCAGCTTTTCTACTGCTTTGCTGGGTCTGCCACCCTCACCTACTCCCCAGCTCCCGGTGCCCCTCAGCCCTGCCCCGCAGCCCCCTGCTATCCCAGCCCTGGGCTCCCCCCTCCCCCCGCTCTGCTGGTGCCGCTCAGCCCCTGCCCCCCCCCCCCCCGTTTCCCCACCCCCCACCCCCCACTCCCCCCGCCAGCCCGCCCCCCCCCCCCCGCTGCCCCTCAGCCCTGCCCCGCGGCCCCCTGCTCTCCCGGCCCGCGGCCCCCCCCTCCCCCATCTCTGCTGATTCCTCTCAGCCCTGACCCACCGCCCCCTAATATCCCAGCACTGGGCTCCCCCCTGTGACGAAGTGGGAATGTTCTTAATGTTTTCTCTGAATACTGTGTGGGTGCCTCAGTCTCCCCTATGCAGTTCTTAAGTAACTAGGTGGTGGGATAAGGGTGTATGGTTGTTGCAGAGCGACGGGCCAGTGCACAGAAATGCCTGACACTTTGTCTCCTGGCAACTGATGGCCTGGGCACCTCCTCTGCAAAGGTGCCAACTGAAGGTGTTGGAGACAAAGAGGTCAGGTGCCCTCCTAGCCCGGGAAAGGGACAAAGCCCAGAGGAGGAGGGGCTGGAGGGGGTTTTCAGTTTGGAGCTGGCTGGGGCAACGGAGGGGTGCCCGGACGGGGCTCTGGCCCCCCTGGGGCCCCAAGATGGACCTAACTGAGGGGGTCCTGTTGTCTGTACCTGTAAGCTCTGTTTTAGACTGTGTTCCTGTTATCTAATAAACCTCTGTTTCACTGGCTGGCTGAGAGTCACATCTGGCTGCAAAGTGGGGGTGCAGGACCCGGTGGCTTCCCCAGGCCCCCGCCTGGGCGGACTTGCTGTGGGCCGCGCCCGGAGGGGCATATGCTGCATGCTCCAAGGAGAGACCCAGGAGGAGAAGCCGTGTGAGCATCATGCCCTGCAGACGGACTGCTCCGAGGGAGAGGAGACTCCCCAAAGTCCTGACTGGCTTGGTGGGGAGCGGTTCCAGAGCACCGCCCGGGGACTCCGTGGCACCCCCTTCCCCAGGTCTGCCAGCACCCCTCCAGCCTGACCCACAGCCCCCTAATCCCCCAGCCCTGGCCCCCCCCCTGTGCCGAAGTGGGACTGTTCTTAATGTTTTCTCTGAATACTGTGTGGGTGCCTCAGTCTCCCCTATGCAGTTCTTAAGTAACTAGGTGGTGGGATAAGGGTGTATGGTTGTTGCAGAGCGACGGGCCAGTGCACAGAAATGCCTGACACTTTGTCTCCTGGCAACTGATGGCCTGGGCCCCTCCTCTGCAAAGGTGCCAACTGAAGGTGTTGGCGACAAAGAGGTCAGGTGCCCTCCTAGCCCGGGAAAGGGACAAAGCCCAGAGGAGGAGGGGCTGGAGGGGGTTTTCAGTTTGGAGCTGGCTGGGGAAACGGAGGGGTGCCCGGACGGGGCTCTGGCCCCCCTGGGGCCCCAAGATGGACCTAACTGAGGGGGGCCTGTTGTCTGTACCTGTAAGCTCTGTTTTAGACTATGTTCCTGTCATCTAATAAACCGCTGTTTTACTGGCTGGCTGCGAGTCACATCTGACTGCACAGTGGGGGCGCAGGACCCGGTGGCTTCCCCAGGCCCCCGCCTGGGCGGACTCGCTGTGGGAAGCGCACGGAGGGGCATATGCTGAATGCTCCACGGAGAGCCCCAGGAGGTGAAGCCGTGTGAGCTTCTTGCCCTGCAGGCGGTCTGCTGCGAGGGAGAGGGGGCTCCCCAAAGTCCTGGCTGGCTTGGTGGGGAGCAGTTCCAGAGCATCGCCCGGGGACTCCGTGACACCCCCTTCCCCAGGTCTGCCAGCACCCCTCCAACCTGACCCACAGCCCCCCGCTAGCCCAGTGCTGGTGATGGCCCCGTGAATGCGTCGGGGGGGGCGGGAGGGGGAAGAGCGACTGAAGCTAACGGACAATGTGGGCCCAAGAACAACGGAATCAATGGCAGGAACCCGCCGGCCCAGGAGGGTCCTGCCAGCCCTGGGGTCCCGGGACGGGGCCGATGCCCAGGAACTGCCAGGCCTGGCTCTGTGTGGGCGACGGCTGGCCGAGCGCTGGGAAACACTTTGCGTCACGGTGCCCAGGCTCCGAGCAGGGCGCCGGCCCCTCACCTCCTGCAGCTTGCACTCCTGGAGGCTGATGGTGCCGAGCAGCCCACTGCCCCGCACGTCCGGGATGTCCTGCCACAGCGAGAAGGTGGAGCCGCGGGACGAGCGCTGCGAGCGGAACGAGCTGCTGGGCGACAGGTTGGTCTTGGGCGGCGCCAGGGCAGCCTCCTCCTCCTCCGCCAGGGCGTCCTCCCGCTGCTGCCGCTGGATCTCCCGGGCGATGGCGGCGTCGCTGTATTCCTGGTACAGGACGGCTACGGAGGTCGGGGGGGTCAGCGTCCGGGCACTGGGCCGAGGGGAACGAGACACCATCCCCAGGGCGAAGGGGGCACCCCTCATGGGGCCTAGGGTAACCCCAGGCGGGCATGGCCTGGGTGGGGCAGTGGCTGGCACTATGGCTAGGAGCAGGGGCACTGGGCTGGGTCTAAGGGTCGGGGTGGGGAGAAGGGGACTGGCCATAAGAGCAGGGGGGAGGGTCCGCGCCAGCTTTGCCCTCTGCCAACTAGCCAGGCCAGGGGCACAGGCCAGCAGCTCCTTCCCTCTGTGCCCATTTCAGGCAGGCACTTCTCTCTGGCGTCTGTGCCCTGTGCTGCCAGCTGGTTCTGGAGCAAGCAGCAGATGCCCAGGATAGGGGCGCACTGGCTGGCTGGGGGGGGGCACGCGACCCCTGCCCCGGCGTTAAAGGGCTCGGCACGGCTGGGACGTGGGCTCCTAAAGGCAGAGGGGAAATCCCCCGGGAGTGGGGGGGGCGGGCGGGGGGCGGAGGGGAAATCCCCCGGGAGTGGGGGGGCGGGAGGGGGGCGAGCCGGCTGCTTACAGTTCAGCAGGAACCTCGACTGCCGCCTCTCGTGCTGGACCAAAGCGCTCGGGCACCCACCCAGCTCCGCCTCGCTCCTACAGAGGGGAACACACGGGAGTGGGGGGTGAGGGCTGGAGTCTGCACCCCCCCCCCCCACTGACTTGTAGGGTGGAGGATCAGGGGCTGATCCTGAGCTCGCTCACCCCGGTGCCTATCAGGAGTGGCAGCGGGAGCAGGGTCTCTCTGCCGTCACTACATTCACACACACCCCGGGCAGCTGGAGACACTGCGCCCAGCCCTATGGACACGGCCCTGCCGGGACAGGCCTCACACCAGCCCCAGGGAGTGACATGCACCTTGCAAGGCCATCAGCATGTTGCAAGGAGGGTGGGGCCGTCGTTCCCTCCCCCCTCCAAACACCAGTGGCCAGAGCCTGCCTGTTTGGCCAGGTGTTAGCGCCAGGTGAACACGGAGCGGGTCATTTACTGGTTATTTTAGGATCTTAAAAAAATCAAAAATCAAAAAAAAGGAGAACGAAAAGACGATTAGAAAACAGAGGGGCTGAGAAACGCCTCTCGTGTGCCTCTCCCCTTGGCTTCCAGCCTGGCTCAGACGTGCCTGGGGGCTGCAGTGGGTGAAATGGGGGACACACTCTCCACACCGTGGGGCTGGATGCCAGGGGGGCTCACCCCCTTCTCCATCGGGATGCTGAGTTTAGTTAGCGGCGCTGGGTTTCTGGGGTCTGCTTCGCAGCACTCACCAATCACTGGGTTTGCAGCCCAGTCCCCGCCAGCCCATGCCCTGGCAAATCCAGCTGCTCCGAGGAACTCGGCGTCACCTTCCTCCATCCCCCCTCTCTCGACGGTCCAGATCCCTGCGGCCTGCCCACTCGCCTGTGCCTTCTGGTGGGCTGGGAACACCCCCCTAGGGTCATGGGCTCTCCCCACTGGCCTTACCTGGGCCAGACGTTCCCTGGCTCGCTGGGCAACTCTGGGGACGGGAGGCCATCGCTGCCCGTGCTGCTGCGGCTCTGCTCCCTTCCATTCGGTTTACCTGCAAGGATGGACGGCAGCTTCACAGCCGATCAGGGAGGAGCTGGGCTGGCGTCTGTGTCAGGGCGCCCTTCCTTCCCTGCCTCCATTGGTCCATCGCTAACCTGCCTCGAACAGGCCTAACAGCTCAGGGGAAGAGGGAGAATCCCATCATGCACCTGTGCGATGATGGGGGCAGAGAGGGAAAGTGGTCCAGGATTCCACCCCATCTCTTCACCACGGCCATGGCGACTCGACCCCCTTCTCACGCTTTCCCTGCCAGTCCGAGAGGAAGCACACGGGTGAGGGGAGGGAGCTGGCATTACAGAGGTGCCCCTTCCGCCCGCGTCTCCTCCCAGGAACGTGGTTCTCCACCGTCTTCATTCGGGGGGGACCACTTGACAAGAGAGACCTTGTGGGCCACTCCCAGACCTCGCCACTGAATGTGGACTGGGAGGGAGGCCCCCCAGGGTGGGCACCAAGGACCACAGGCCTGTACACCATTGCGTGAAAGCCGCTAACCTGCCGCTCTAGCGGGACTGAGTGTCTGATGCAAAGGGCGTTGGAGCCNGACCACAGGCCTGTACACCATTGCGTGAAAGCCGCTAACCTGCCGCTCTAGCGGGACTGAGCGTCTGATGCAAAGGGCGTTGGAGCCAACAGAAAGAAAGAAAGAAAGAAAGAAAGAAAGAAAGAAAGAAAGAAAGAAAGGCCCCAAGCCGACCATGCCAGTTTGACCAGTAAGCCCAGTGTGAGAATCCCAGTACCTTCCTGGCTCGCCCAAGCCCCTTTCTCCTTGGAAGCGCTCCTGGCGGAGAGAGACTTGCCCAGCTTGAGGGAGAAGGTCGCCCTGCGCTGAGACAGCTGCAGCTTGTTCATGAGCTCGGAGGCCGAGAAGCGCCGCCTCTCCTGCTCTGCCGAGCCCTTGGCGCTCCGGCCAGCCGAGCACGGGGGCAGCGCCAGGTCCAGGGTCTCGGGCACCTCGTGGGGAGGCCCCTCAGGAGCCGGCCTCAGGTCCAGCGGCTCCATCCCCCGCAGCGCGAGCTCCCCCGCACGCCTGCCGTCCTCGTGGACTGGGGACCCTGGGGAAACGGCGTCTCCATCCAGGCTGGGGGACGTGTCGCTGAGGGTCTCGGGGGAGTAGACCCTGATCTTCCTCCCTGGAAGGAGAGAGGAGCCACGGTGATGATTAGGCCCCAGCTAGCAGGGAAGTGGGGCATGTGGGAGCAGGGCTGCTTGGGCCCAACAGAGCGGAGCTGCCCCGGGGAGACAGCTCATGGGGCTGCTCCATCCCCTGGAACTCAGGGCCTGCCACCCTGGGAGCTTTTCCAGCCTCACGGTGCTACCGCCACATGGGGCATCAGTAGGGCTTAAGCCCAGGAGTGCTACCACAGACCTCTGCCACTTGAGCTGAAGGAGGAGCTCCACCCGCTGGCAGCAGCAGAAGGCTATTATCCTCTCTGTGGATTAATCACCAGAAGGGGACACGACACACACAAGGCATGTGCATAACCTTCCACTCCCGGGACCCCAGAATGCTGAGCCCGTCTCTGCCTGCCCCTACCTGTTTTCACAACAATGCCCGACCTTTACAGCAGCTTCTGGCCAGGGGGTCGCAGCGAATCAAGCCCCACAGCTGCCCCTCCCTCTGCCCCCATTGTGAGACGGGATGTTCCCTGTTCTCCAGAGGGGGAAACTGAGGCACAGAGGAAGCCAATGGCTGATCCTGAAATAAAATCTGGGCCTCCTGACTCCCAGCCGCCAGGCCGTCCTCCCTCTAGGTACAGCGTGAGCAGCCAACGTGCGGTTGCACCAGCAGACAAAGCCGGGGGCTCGTGTCTGCACGGTACTGTTTGCAGACGTGTTTCCAGATGGAATTAGTTGGGCCCATGGGAGTTAGGCACCTAAGCCCTTTGAGGAGCTGGGCCTCGGACCCTGGCACGGCAGGACTGTGTCCCCCCTGGGGCACCACGGCGTGTGATGTGCACTAAGCCGGCTGGATTCCCCCCGGACAGCGGGAGCAGATGGCAGACAGTGCGCGTCTGCCCAGCTGTTTGTCACAGGTGCTGCCTCCCGAGAGGTGTGTGCCGCCCTCTGCTCCTGTCACACGCGCAGGAGCCGGCTCAGCTTGCGGAGAGGGCACTGGAGGCTGCTCCCGGCGCAGGCCAGGGAGCTGGATTTCATTCCGGTTCCTGCATCGTCAATGGCACTGCTAACTGGGTTCCAGCTCCCAGGCGAGGGCCCTGAAACCACTGGGCCGTCCTGCCTGTCAGAAACCAGACGCTGCACAGTAAGTAAACAAACAGCATTTCCCAGGATCGGCTGCCTTCCTATGACCCCAGAGGGCGCTATCCAAGGGGGGCTATTGCAGAGTGCCATGTGTGACCAGGACAAGGGGATATGCGAGCTGGGCCCCCCCGAATGACCTATTGCCTGCTAGTGTTTGAACTGCGGCTCACTGAGCTCCTCTTGTCCAGTCCCTGCAAACACGGCCTGGATGATACCTCCGGGGCCCCTTGGGAGCATGGCAGGGCTTGCTATTTTTGCAGACATGCTATCCCAGAATGCTTTGCAGCATCCGGCGCAGTGAGTTGCTGCTCTCTCGGGGCTGATGGGCTCCGTGGTCCGTCGTTTACTGACAAGGGGTTGCCGTGCCCACGCTGCGGCGCTCTCCTGGCACGGGTGTGGCATGGAACACAGGAGCTGGGGTTGCCACTTCTGGGGAACAGAACAGCAGGGCATCTGGGATGATCCTGAGCCCGTAAAACTGGCCTGGCCATGGGGACTGGAGGGGGGGGAGGAATAGCTCAGTGGTTTGAGCATTGGCCTGCTAAACCCAGGGTTGAGAGTTCAACCCTTGAGGGGGCCACTTAGCGATCTGGGGCAAAAATCTGTCTGGGGATTGGTCCTGCTTTGCGCAGGGGGTTGGACTAGATACCTCCTGAGGTCCCTTCCAACCCTGATATTCTATGAAGACTGGGCACCCTGACAGATTTACCAGGGCAGCTACCTCAAACCAGGAACGACCCTGGGAAACTGGACAGGGGGCCACCCTCAGCCCAAAGGTTTGGAGAATGGTTCAGCACAGGAGCCTCCCAGAAGCCCCCTCAGCACCTGCCATCACTGACATGACATGCCCCATAGGGTCTACAGTTGCCTCCTGGAGTCCCCAGGAATTCAAGGTTATGTCATGCAATGAACTTCCAGGAATGCGTCCAACCAAAACTGGCATCTCTGGCTGGGTCCCAAATCCAGGCTCTGGTGGGGGGTAAATTCCAACGCTGGTGTGACGCTGGCAGACCGGGTGCCAGCTCATGCCACGCTCCCCCTGCCTCCGCTGACTACGGATAACTACACAGCTGCAAGCCACCGCCTGGCTCACCTGGGCGTTGGGATTGTGGAAACAGGCACTAGAGTTATCCGAGTGTGTTTAACGTTCTGACTTTCTGGACTGCGGGTGCGTGGCTGCCGGCGTTCGTCTCACGCATAACGCCTGCAGCCCGTATTGTAGGGCAATATTTGAGCGGTTGCCTTGGGAGCCTCTGGGACCGTGTAAATGGCCAGAGAGGAGAGAGACACTGAGTCGTGTGAAATGCTGGGCCCCCACAGCAGGGGTTAGTCTGCCCATCCCGCCAGGCACACGAGCCTGGACCATTAAAGAAGACAAAAGACTTGGTTGTTTACTCTCCCGGCAATGAAGATGAGGCATGCAGGTGAATTCCTCCCAGTAGCTGAGTTTGCAGCTCAGAGCAGAAGAGGGGAAGGGAATGAAAAGCCCTGAATGGAAGGAACTGTATCTTCATGCTGCCTGGACTTGCGGGGGAAGGAGGGCAAGGTTTACTGGGCAGAAGCAAAAGAACTCCAGTGCTTCGCCTGGGTTAGCCCTGAGGGGGACACACAGAGCTCACTTCTTTCTTTTCAGCCTGTGGGCTGCAGACCCAAAGGGGTCCGCAGACCGTGTCTACGATTGCCAAAGGGGTCCGCACCTCCATTCGAAATGTGTTAGGGGTCCGCAAATGGGAAAAGGTTGAAAACTGCAGCTCTAGAATAAATCTTCAGCTCGTTTATTACAGGATTGGCTACAAACGTTGTCTTTGGTGGAGGTTCTAACGTGCTATTGACCTGGGGTAAGCGACCGGTCCTTTGGGACGGGAAGTAATCTGAATATTGCTGTCATCCTTGGTTAAGGGACCATCTATCACAAAGGCAGACTCACTGGGTGGCAAGACAGATCAGAGCGCCCATGGGGACTGGCTGGGCCTCCACGGTTAGGTTTGTGACAGGCGTTTGCCCTTGATCCTTGGTTGGTGAAATCAACGTATTGAACTCACAATCAATCGGGGGTTCTGCCCCACGACTCCGCCCTGAGGTTGGCACTAACGCTCGTACGCCACTGCCGGACAGCTGGGACCACCTGCAGCTGGGGAGCTGGGACCAGACCCCTGCTCCTGTTCGAACCCCACAGGCCTCACCCCTGCGCTGGAGCAGCATGGCCGGAGGGGAGAGTGGAAGATCATAAACGTTCCCTTCTGGCCTTCAGCTCTATGCCTCCCCCTAGCATGCCCTGCCAGACGCCCCCTCTCAGAGACCCCCAGCTTGTGTGGTACCCATGAAGGGGCATCCAGGGTGGGCAGGGCTTCCACCCCCCAGATGGGGCCAGACCCCCTCTGCCTGCCCTTCCTGTCCAGCCTCCCTCGTGAGGCCAGCCTGTTCCCGGCACGCAATACTCACAGGCCAGCTTCTCCTTCTCCACCCCATGGGATCCTCGCCCCTGGGACTCAGGCAGCAGCGGGGGGCTCGTGGGCCCCCCGACAACGTCGTGGAGAGAGGAGTCGCTGTGAGACGAGGGTGGCTCGAAGGTGGTGCCGTGAGGCCAGCTGTCCGCCTTCCCCACCACCTGCCGTCCCTGGGGGGCAGCGATCCCCACCGTCCCTGGGCGAGTCCCGGAGCCCCCACCCGCAGCATCGCCTCCAAAGGGGACCCCAGAGTCCGGGTTCCAGCCCAGCCTGGGGTGGAAGTCTGGGTAGCTGTGATGGCGGGGGGGCCAGCCTTCGGGGCTCAGCTGCAGGCTTCCCCACCCGTCCATGGGGCTGCTGTGGGAGCTGAGGAGCCCCCGGCCCTCCGAGGAGCACGGGAAGAGACTAAAGTCCCCCTGACTAGGAGGCTGGAGGTTGGGGAGCTCCACGAAGGACAAACTCTCCTGCTTGCAGACAGCCACATGGTGCCTCGCTCGGCAAGGCCTGTCCCCCAGGGCCTGGGGCCCGCCCACGGTGAGGATCCCCATCCGCTGGCTCCCCGCTCGGTAGGGCAGCGACGTCAGGTGTGGCTGGAAGTCCGGCCGGGGGCGGTATTCCGTCACCGAGGGCCGGACTGCCCTAGACCTGTAGGGGAGAAACAACGGGACCGCGTCAGGCACGGGCAGGCCACAGGCCAGGTCCCCCTTCGAGGCGGGAGGTGACGCGAGGGCCAGAAATGCCCCCTGAGGTCCGGCTGGGAGCGGGTGGGGAGCTAACCGGGTCAGTGGGGGGTGGGGTGTCTCCGAATGGGATCAGTCTCCCACCCCCCATTAGAGGGTAGCGTCTGCAGCAACCATTAAACCGCCCAGCCTGGCCAGCCCAAGGGGAAGGGGAACAGAGCACCCGTCTGCCTGTCCTGCAAGTGGATCTCAGAACCCATCTGCAGATGTCACCCTTCATCCCCACTCCCTGTCTGCTCCCAAGACCCGGCCTGTCCACTGCACACATCAGCACGTGCCCGGCAGCCCTGCAAGGCAGCAGACTTGGGTTCGAGACCCTCCTCCGCCGTGTGGGCTTGAGCAAGACACTCAGGTTCCCCCATGAGACCTGCTGCTCCTGCCCCATTCCCTGCAGCGCCTCCTGCTGGGAGAGGCTGGGGCTGGAGGTGCTGGGAATGCCGGCACAGCCAGTGCTCCTGCCCCATTCCCTGCAGCGCCTCCTGCTGGGAGAGGCTGGGATTGGTGTGTCCGCGCTCCCCCACCGCCTGTTCCCCATCACGGTGACCCCTCCCAGGAGAGCCTGGACCCAGAATAGGGAACCCAGAGGCACGGGCTGCAATTGGTANTTCCCCATCACGGTGACCCCTCCCAGGAGAGCCTGGACCCAGAATAGGGAACCCAGAGGCATGGGCTGCAATTGGTACAGAGACACCCCCCCCTCCCCCACCGCTGCACCCCTCGTCCTGTCACACCCTCGCTGCCGCCCAGACAGACCCCTGCCCGGCAGAGCAGGGCTCTGAGCCCTGCCAACAGGCAAACAGCTATGGAACAAAACCGCCTGCCAGCATCTGCAGCTGCCCGGCTCTCCTCTGCCAAACTCCTCCCCCGCCCCCAGGGAACCTGGGATCCTCCCGCTCCCTGCCAGCTCCAAGCCAAGCCCTGCGCTGGCCCCCGGGGGGGCTCCCAAGTCACAAACTCCTGCAGTTGGTTTGGGTTTGGGGCTGTCCTGCTGTGTGCAGGGGGGGAGCAGCGGATCAGCTGGCTCAGGGGGCCAAGCTCAGGGAACACGGACGTGTCTCCCCGGGAGCTGCTCCCTAGGAGGGGCTGTCGGATAAGGCCAGATCCTCAGCTGGTGTAACTCAGCCTACCTCCATTGAAGCCAATGGGCCAGATCCCACCTGGTGTCGTTCACTGTAGCTCCATGGAAGCCAAAGGAGTTCCCCAGCTGTGTTCATAGTCCCGGGGCAGGACAGGGCACAGCTGAGGGTGGGGCTCAGGTACGGAAGAGCCGGAGTCGCTTCCTGAGCCAGCCACCTCCCTTCTCTGGGCCTCAGTTTCTCCCATCCATAAAATGGGGCTAATGACCCGACCTTCCCTTGAAATGCTGGGGTGCAGCGCTCTATGGCAGGGCTGCCCACACGGGTCCTTCCCTGCCAGGCCCAGAGGGCAGCGTCGGACCAAGTCTCCCCCTTCCCAAGGTCCTTCCTGTGTTCGCAGGGCCCCCTCCTGGTCATGAAGCTGCAGGGGGGGCAGTGCCAGCAGCCCTGGTCGCTCCTCCATCAGGCCTGCCCTGCTCTCCCATTGCTTGGCCATGCTAGGAGCTGGGGAGCGGAGGAGTTGCCTGACCCTCAACCCAGATGAGATGGACGTGGTGCTGGTGGGTAGCAGCGAGCGCCTGGAGGAATTGGTGGGGACGAGGGGGGCACCCACCCTTTGCCAAGGGGGTTGCAGTCTAAGGGTTCTGTAAGGAGCCCTAGCGGCTTCTAGGTCCCCAGGTGGCCAAGGGCCAGTGTAACCCGCTCTCGGGTGTGCGCCTGAGCAGGGCCCGGCTGTCCCAGCTCGGGAGGGCCCCAGTCACAGCCCAGCGGGTGGCTGCCCTACAATCCCCTCCCTCAGCGCGCTGGCTGGGGACATGGACCTCGCCATCGCTACGTGGGCTGAGCCGGCTCTTGCTGGGCTGTTCTCCGAGCGGGGGGGCAGCCAGTGCAGAATGCACCAGACCCTGGAGGGCCGTGAGGCGCCCCCTGCTGGCACAGGGCCCCTGCGCGCCAGGTGCTGCCCTGGTCGCTTCCCAGTGCGATTCCAGGGGCTCGCTTTAATCCATATAGCGGCTGGGCGCTCCCTTTACCGCTCTTGGATCTCCACTGTCCCCGGGAGCTTGGGGGTAAGGAAACAGGGCCGGCTTCCAGAGCTGGAGCCAAGCCAGCGGCCGTTCCCCAGGGCCCAGGCGCCTTCCCACTCCTGACAGAGCCGGCGTAGCACCTCGGGGCTTTGCCTGCGGAGGTGGGGGGGTCAGGTTGCAAGGTCCATGGGTGCCGCCAATCCCAGCCAGGCCCCCCAGCCCCAGCCAGCCAACCCTGGAAACTCCTGGGGGGTAACCTGTCATTAAGAGCTGGAGCGTCCCTCCATGGTGGTGCCAGCCCATCGCAAGGCCCGGAGGAACAGGAGCCCGAGGAAACATCCGCCCCCTTCCAGGCTTGCCAGGCCCCCAGTTCCTGATGGCACAGGGGACCACAGAGTCAGGTTAGAGCCAATGGCACCAACCGGGGCTCCCAGCTCTGGGTTCTCGACCTCGCTGCTGGCCTGGGAGCCTTGCAAGCTACTGATGAAGGATCCTGCAGGATGTGCCTGGCGCAGTAACAAGCTGAGGGGCAGAGCTGCCCTGCTGTTCTCTGCCGGGAATGACCCCTGTGTGACGGAGTGGGACTGTTCTTAATGTTTCCTCTGAATACGGTGTGGGTGCCTCAGTTTCCCCAATGCATTTCTTAAGTCTCTAGGTGGGGGGATAAAGGCCAGTGTGCATAAATCACTGACACTCTGTCTCCCTGGCAACAAATGGCCAGGGCCCTTCCCCCCTTGCAAGGGGATAGCTAAAGGTGAACAAAGAGATCAGGTGACCTCCTGGCCCAGGAAAGAGACAAAGCCCATAGGAGGAGGGGCTGGAGGGGGTTTCAGTTTGGGCTGGCTGGGGACTAGGAGTGAGGGCAGATGGGGGTGTCTGCCTCACTGGGCCCCAGAATGGACCCAGCGGAGGGGTCCCGTTCACTGGACCAACAAGCTCTGTTTTAGACCGTGTTCCTGTCATCTAATAAACCTCTGTTTTACTGGCTGGCTGAGAGCCACGTCTGACTGCGAAGTGGGGGGTGCTTGCACGACCTCTGGCTTCCCCAGGACCCCGCCTGGGCGGACTCGCTGTGGGAAGCGCGCGGAGGGGCATATGCTGAATGCTCCAAGGAGAGACCCAGGCGGTGAAGCCGTGTGAGCTCCTTGCCCTGCAGACAGTCTGCTCCGAGGGGGAGGAGGCTCCCCAAAGTCCTGACTGGCTTTGTGGGGAGCAGTTCCAGAGCATCGCCCGGGGACTCCGTGACACCCTGGGCAGGTTAAGACTAGATCCCGTTTCTTAGGGATCTGAAAGCAGCCAGTGTCTGAGTTGGCTACGGTCAATGGGGCGGGTCCCCCCGGCGTTAGGACTTTCAGTGGGCAAGGTGCCGTGATTTATTCTTTGTACGACAGTAGAACCTGGAGCCCCCAGCCGAGACCAGGCCCCCATTGTGGCAAGCGCTGTACAAATACAGACCCCGAAGAACTTACAGTCTAACTGGACAACCAGGGCCAGGGAAACTGAGGCCTGGAGCGGGGACACGACTTGCCCAAGGGGACCCAGCAGGCCCTGGGCAGGCCCAGGGCCAGATTCCAGGTGTCCCGGTTGCCAGTGGCTCACTTCACACACGACACTGGTACTTTCAGGAGGGAAGCGGTGACTCCTCTGCACGAACAAGGGGACACTGCTCCGGGCGAGCTCACGGTACCAGCGCTCGCCCTGCGTTCGGCAACACCGAAGGACCTTGGAAAACCTAAAGGGCTGCTCCCCGTGGCGGCTGTTTGATTTGTCGCCTTCCCCCTGGCTCGGACGGTGAAACCGACGCATGGGCTGCCCAGGTCACACCCGTCACAGACTGGCCGAGAACCCTCGCCCCGTGACCACGGGGACTGCGTGGGAGTCGGGGGGTGGGCGGCAGAGAATTCAGCATGAGGCCTGTTCACACGGTCAGTACAACTGGCCACCCCTGGCTCTGTTACAGCCAATGCGGTGAGCTGTGTTCACACACCGCTGCACCGATCACGCTGGCTAATCAGCTTTGTACCTCGCTTGGGGCAGGGTGGAGGAAGGGCTGGGCGGGAAGCAGGCGGCTGTTGCTACAGGGCTCCTGTCATAAATGTACAGCTAAGGGTAGCATAAAATCCCTCCTTTACCTGTAAAGGGTTAAGAAGCTCAGATAACCCGGTTGGCACCTGACCAAAAGGACCAATAAGGGGAGAAGATACTTTCAAATCTGTGGGGGAAGGTTTTTGTTTTGTGTTCCTTTGTTCTCTCCCGGTCAGCGAGGAATCAGGGCAGGGAAAATACATCTCCCAAAGCCAGACCTGAACTAAGCCTCTAAGATTACAAATTGTAAGTAATGGGAAGAAAATAAGTTAGATTATCTTTTGTTTTAGCTTGTGAATTGTCCCTATGCTATGAGGGAGGTTTATCCCTGTTCTTTGTAACTTTACAGTTTTGCCTAGAGGGGAAATCCTCTGTGTTTTGAATCTGATTACCCTGTAAATTACCTTCCATCCTGATTTTACAGAGGTGCTTCTTTTACTTTTTCTTTATAATAAAGTTCTGCTTTTAAGAATCTGATTGGGGTTTTCAGTGTCCTAAAAACCCAAGGGTCTGGTCTGTGCTCACATTGGTTACTCTCAAGCCTCCCCAGGAAAGGGGGTGAAGGGGCTTGGGGGGATTTTGGGGGAACAGGAACTCCAAGTGGTCCTTTTCCTTGAATCTTTGTCTAACTCACTTGGTGGTGGCAGCGATACCGTCCAAGGGCAAGGAAGAATTTGTGCCTTGAGGAAGTTTTTAACCGAAGCTGGTAGAAATAAGATTAGGGGGTCTTTCATGCAGGTCCCCACATCTGTACCCCAGAGTTCAGAGTGGGGAGGGAACCCTGACAGCTCCAATGGGGACTCCCTTGGCTCTGCTGCCCAGTCCAGGAACAGAGGGACTTAGCGAGGGATGGGTTTATTGTCCCAGCCAAGCTCACTGGGAACCGAGCCCAGAGGCAGCTGAGACCCTGGCACAACGATATCCCGTCACACAGAGAGCCAGGAGGAAGGAGGACTTGCCGGTCCAGTGACACGGGGGATCCCATCTGCCGGGGACAGCCTTGAGCCAGCCAAAGCCTCTGCAGAGCATGGCCCACGGGTGGAGACCGACCATGTTTAGCTCCAGCCCCTTCACTACCTGGTTCCATATTCAGTTAACGCTGGAGCGTGCACAGGGCCCAGTGGTTCAAACCCTTCCAAAGATCAAGCGCCCATTTCAACGGGGTCACAAGGATGTAGCGAGTGACTCACTAGGACTCACCAGCGCCTGGCCCCGGACCTTCAACACCCGCATGTCTGACCCGGCCCTTCCACCTGCCCTGTAGATACAGGGAGTTGCTGTGTGGGGAGCTTTCAGGAGAGACCCCCAGACCAAGGTCCTCTCTCCCTGCAGTGAACAGGCCATGGGGTTTGCCGAGATGTCCTTGGCCAAAATGGCTCCTTCCCCAAGCTGTGCCCCATGCTGTCCGTGCCCTACCCCAGACCTGGCTGCACTGTGACGAAAGGGGCTAGAGAAACATAAAAGATGTGGATGGGGAGGCTGGGGAGGCCAGGACTGGTGCAGCCTCGGGGCTAAGACCAAAAAGCTCATCCCAGAACCCTGCCTCGGCTGCCTGTCTGCCGCCCCCGGTCCGGGCTTGGCTGGCAGGAGCACTTTTCACCTGCCACGGTCATCGGGAAAGGCTGGAGTAGAGTTTACTGCCCAGCCAGGAACGGACGCCAGGTGCGGGTCAAAGCACTGAACAGTAAAGGCCTTGGCAGTGGAACAGCACCTGCTTCCCCAGGACGCTGGGCCCAGGTACACAGCCAGAGCCCGCCCCAGAGGCAGGTGTGTCGTCCAAATGTAATCCCAGGCAGGTGGTGCCAGGGCTGGAAGAGGAGGGAGAGTCAGAGGGGAAGGTGAAAAGGGGACAGGCAGCAGGGGAGAATGAAGAGGAGGGAAAAGCCCAGGGAAGGAGAGGGAGGGATGGGGAAAGGAGGGGAGAGAGGGATAAAGGGAAGATCAGGGAGCACCAGAGAAGCCGGAGCTGGGCACAGTGAGGGAGTGGGAAGGGGAGACTGAGCCAAGCGACACGGCAGGAGTTTGCAAAGGCTTTTTATCCAGCTCCCACCAGCCTCAGGGGCAGATCTCACCAGACTCGGCAGCGATCGGTACCCAGAGGTGAGTCCCCCACCGAAAAGCCAGGGCGCTGCGGGAAGTTACTCAGTAGGGGGGACTCGGAGCCAGTGTCCCAACACAGTGGTAGGGGGTGCTGTGCTACAGGAAGGGGGGGGGGATGACTCGGTTTGCGTCATCGGGGCTCATGGGAGGGTAGTCCGAATTTGGGGTTGTCTGAGTAAGGCGTTCCTGAGGTCCAAGCCCCCTACAAAGATCACACACTCCCCAAATGTGACAGCTCTTCTAACACGGGGGCTCCTGGCTCTGACCCGCCCCGCTCTGAGGCCTGCTCAGGGCTGATCTCGGCCGGTGCTGGCACTTCCTGCCCCTTTGGGGAAGTGATATTGAATAAGTGAATCGGGGTAAAGCGTGGAACTATGGCACCGAACAGAGCAAAGACCAGGGCTCTGATCTGATGCAAGGCAGGGGACTTGCAGAAAGCCAGCTGTCAGAGCATGCTGCCATGCCGGGGTCATTAAACCTTTGTCAGCTAATGTCCAGCTTTTCGCGAATGGGTGTTGGGCACATTGGCTGCATTCTGCAGAGGCTCCTGTTCAGAGTTTTGCCCTCAGAGCAAAGCTTCCGGGTTAAGAGCTGATGTTCCAAAGTGCTCCAAAAATCCGTAGGCAGACTCCGGTTTTAGGGCAGCAGCATTGTCAAGGAGCAGAGCGTTAAACTCAAGGGAAGATGAAAGACAGTAGCTTGCAGCATCATTCCCGTAACGTAATCCCGGGTTTCTTGACCAATGGGACTGAGTGTGATCAAAGAAAAGCAAGTAGCTGCAACTCTCAGCGGCAGCCTGATCAAAGGGGTCGCCGGGCATCAGGAAATGCACCCGTCACAGAAAGCCCCGTTGTCAAGACTGGCACGGTGCCCACCTTGACTAATGTGTGCCAGGATTCTGGCTTCAGTCAAACAGCAAGTTATTTTTCCCATGAGAAATCAATGTAGAAAGCAAAAATCCAACTTTTGACACCAATCTACACAAACCAAGAGATGCCCCCTGTCAGTTATACCCCTCCAAGGGCTGTTCCTTGGGAAAAGGGGTCTAAAAGAAATGTCAGACACTGGAAAAATGTTCCTTACCCAGCCCTTATTAAAACAGTCCTAGCAAACCTCACTCGCCCCCAGGCTATTGAACATAAAACAATAGGACTACAGAACTGCTTGAATTAAGCAGGGCACAAACTAAGCATTTAAAAACAATCCTCTAGCCCCAAAGGCAGCATTTCCGAAGACCTTTTCCACCCTGTTAAAATGGAAACCCTGGTGTGCCCTGCGCTGGGGCTCGGGGCAGACTTGCAGAAGGTTCCCGGCCCGTCAGCCTGGCCTTTGAGGGTTTCTGACCTGAAGGAGGGTTTTGCAGCAGCAAGCAGAAGGAGCTCGGCGTTGTCTGGCAGGGCTCGTGGGCTCGGTTCTACTGTTGTGTCTCTAGGGGAACCGTGCCAGGATGTGTGCTCCCTGCCAGCCAATCCCTCCCCGGTTCCGCTGCACCAATAAATGCTGGGATTCAAATCAGTGGAACCCAACACAGCCGCCTTCTCCCAGTCCTTCCTCAGGGCTTCTGATGGCACCACCCCTATTGAGCTATTCCCTGCCGCTGTTGCCAGCTCCAGGGGGCAGAGTTAAGGTGAATGAGGGGGTGGGGTGTCCTTAACAACGTATTTCCCAGTTTTCAGAGGGCTAAGTTTAGCCGCTCTCCCTGTTCCAGAAGGACATGAGGCAGTGTTGGGCAACCTGAGATCCCTGTTATTTAACAGAGGAGAAGGGCATAGCGGGCGACTTCTCAAGAACTAAGATGCCCACGGGGCCCAGTCTTGGAATGAAGGCTCTCAACCTATTCCTGTTCTTCCATCGGCCACACAACTCCAGCCCGGGTTCTTCACCTCTCCGGGGAGGGGATTGAAAGCAAAATATATTCCAGCTGGGCACAGGATCCCCTCCCCAGCTGGCTTTAGTGCAGGCAGCAGCATGTGGGACACAGGGAAATCCTGGAATGGAGTTGCGGGTTCCCCTGAAGTGGAATCAGGGAGCAATACTGCCCTTCTGACCTGCCAAGTTCTGCCACCGGCGCCGGGGCTGGGGGGAAGATCCAGCAGCCCCCTGGGTATACAGGGATCTGACCCAGTATGGCCGGGTTCAGTATGGCCGGGTTCTTATAGGGGCCCGATGCCAACCACTGGCCCGGGGCTAGGACTCCTGGGTCCCACCAGCTCCAGGGCGAGGAGGGCTCTGATGAGAGCCCCGACCCTGCCAGCCGTCCATGGAAGGACCTGGTGTCTCTATGACGGCTCCAATCTGAGCCAAACGGATCCCAGGCATAACTCCACTGACCTGGATGCCTCATGTCTATACGCTGGGGGGGAGGGGGGGCTCCCTGAGGTCCAGACTCTTCTTGGGGGGGACTGCCCCAAATCGCCTCATTGAAGAGTGGAACCTGGCGGGGCCCCAGAGCTCTGGCTCCGGCCTGAGCCTCAGCGTCTCCCCTGCAGCCCGAGGCAGCTGACACGACTTTGCCACGGGGGGTTAATTGCAGACTAGATGTCCGGTCCCCTTAGATACAGGAGCCACATTGTCCCCTCCCCCCGCTGCTGATGCCTCGAGCCAAGGCTCAGCCTGGCCCGGATCCCGGGCGGGCTGCCACCAAGCCAGACCGTTGTAAGGGAGGGCGGCGAGCTGGGAAGAAGAGCCTGCGAGGCGGGAGGGGGTCCGTCCCTCACATGCAGCTGCCTCTGGGGTGGAACAGCACCGCTGTCCCCGGCACGCAGCGCAGCAGCGCGGGGGCTCAGGCCGGCACGTGGCCCGTATCCATTTGGAAGTGCAGGCGGGAGGTTAGCGGGGCGAGGCCACCCCACCAGCCCCGGCTCTTGGGAAACGGGCCTGGCTGGGGGTCGCTAATGGCTCCCGCGGCTGCCCAGCAGCCTGGATCAGCACCGACCGACCGGGCGGGGAGCTGCCCCCCGCCACACAGCGCCCGGGCCCCGTTCCCGGCTCGCCCCGGGGGCCGGGCTGCGAACCCGGGGCGTGCCGGAGAGGCGAGCGGGAGCCGATTGGAATCGCCCGGCCCGGCCCGCGGCTCCCCCTTCGCTCTCCCGTCACGGAGCCCAGCGGCTGCCCTTTCCCGTCTGTGCCCCAGCCCGGGACCGCCTGCGCGGCTAGGAGCCCCACGTCCCCTCTCGGTGGGGCTAGCGCTCGCCACCCGCCCCCTGGCCGCACGTGGCATCCAAACAAAGGGCGGAGACCTGCCCCCCGGACCCGGCGCCCGCCCCCCGCCCCAGCCAGGCTCACATCTCTCGGCTGGGGGAGGAGAAGGGACCGGCCCGAAGCGGTACCTCATCTGCGCGCCGGCTCCCGGCCTCAGCTGTCACCGCAGCCCCGGGGTCCATCCTCAGCCCACCGCAGCTGTTCCCCCGGGCCAGCCCCCCGAGCGGCCCCGGCCCACAAGAGACGCCGGGAGCAGAGGGCTCCTCAGCGGCCCTGCGCCAGCCTGGAGCCGCCCCGAATCTCCCCCTGCGCCGGGAGATTTATTCGCTTCATCTCCGGCACCTGCTGGAGCCGCCTGCGCCGGGGCTGGCTCTGGGTAGCCTGGGGCCACCGCTGGCGTGTGCGTATGAGTCCCTCGCTGCACGGGCGATGGAGCCAGGCGGAGGAGGAGGGACCGGCGGAGCGTGGGGCTGCGCTGACTTGCCCGCTGGCTTCTCCACTCCCCGCCGCGCCCTCCCCGCTGCCCGGGGGACATGTCTTCGCAGCAGAGCAAACAGGTTTGGCCGGTAGCGCGGTAGGAGGCAGACGAAGCCGGGAACGGTGCCAGCGGTGGGGCGGGAGCGGGCGAGCGGCACAATAGCTGCCCTGTGCTCCGGGCAGGCTCTGGAGCGGGCCCGGCAAGGCAGGGGGGGGAGAGCCTGCAGCCTGTCCCCGGGTAGCCAGAGCGGGCAGCAGACAGCCGGGCAGGGGCTCGGTGACCCGGAGTCCCCAGGGCCGGGAGTCGATCCCGGATTCAAGTCCCAGCTCTGTCATTAGCCTGCTGGGTGACCTTAGACAGGTCGCTCCCCCCACCGTGCCTCAGTTTCCCCCTCCCCCCTGCAATAGGGGGAGAATGCTCCCGCCCGCCTTGGCAAAGCGCTCTGAGCTCAGCCGGTGGAAAGCGCTAGATAAGAACCGGGGGTTGCCGCTGGGAGAAATAACTTTGTTTGGAGCCCTGCTGGGGGCAAAGAAAACTTCCGAAATATGCAAGTGCCGGTCTTGGAAACCAGCCACATCCGAGAGGTGTGAACTGACTCTGGGTGGTAACTCGCGCCCTAATGATGCCAGCGTGAAAGGCACCAGGGTTAACTAGTTCACTGCCTGGCGAGCAGGCGTAGAGAAAAGATCTTGCCTCATCCACCTTGTCTCTGGCCACAGCAGCGCTGCCCGTCATTCTCGGAGACGCACCCAGTGGAGGTGCACAAAGAACAGGAGTTCAATGCCCCTCTGCCACGTACATTGGCCAAACCGGACAGTCTCTCCGTAAAAGAATAAATGGACACAAATCAGACGTCAAGAATTATAACATTCAAAAACCAGTTGGAGAACACGTCAACCTCCCTGGCCACTCGATTACAGACCTAAAAGTCGCAATATTACAACAAAAAAACTTCAAAAACAGACCCCAACGAGAGACTGCTGAATTGGAATTAATTTTCAAATTGGACACCATCAAATTAGGTTTGAATAAAGACTGGGAGTGGATGGGCCATTACACAAGGTAAAACTATTTCTCCATGCTTATCTTCCCCCCGCCCCCCCAGTTCCTTATATCTCCTTGTCAAGTGCTGGAAATGGGCCATTTTCATTACCACCACAAAGACTTATTTTTCTCTCCTGCTGACAACTGATCACTCTCCTTATAATGTGTATGGTAAGAGCCATTGTTTCNCCCCCGCCCCAGCCAGGCTCACATCTCTCGGCTGGGGGAGGAGAAGGGACCGGCCCGAAGCGGTACCTCATCTGCGCGCCGGCTCCCGGCCTCAGCTGTCACCGCAGCCCCGGGGTCCATCCTCAGCCCACCGCAGCTGTTCCCCCGGGCCAGCCCCCCGAGCGGCCCCGGCCCACAAGAGACGCCGGGAGCAGAGGGCTCCTCAGCGGCCCTGCGCCAGCCTGGAGCCGCCCCGAATCTCCCCCTGCGCCGGGAGATTTATTCGCTTCATCTCCGGCACCTGCTGGAGCCGCCTGCGCCGGGGCTGGCTCTGGGTAGCCTGGGGCCACCGCTGGCGTGTGCGTATGAGTCCCTCGCTGCACGGGCGATGGAGCCAGGCGGAGGAGGAGGGACCGGCGGAGCGTGGGGCTGCGCTGACTTGCCCGCTGGCTTCTCCACTCCCCGCCGCGCCCTCCCCGCTGCCCGGGGGACATGTCTTCGCAGCAGAGCAAACAGGTTTGGCCGGTAGCGCGGTAGGAGGCAGACGAAGCCGGGAACGGTGCCAGCGGTGGGGCGGGAGCGGGCGAGCGGCACAATAGCTGCCCTGTGCTCCGGGCAGGCTCTGGAGCGGGCCCGGCAAGGCAGGGGGGGGAGAGCCTGCAGCCTGTCCCCGGGTAGCCAGAGCGGGCAGCAGACAGCCGGGCAGGGGCTCGGTGACCCGGAGTCCCCAGGGCCGGGAGTCGATCCCGGATTCAAGTCCCAGCTCTGTCATTAGCCTGCTGGGTGACCTTAGACAGGTCGCTCCCCCCACCGTGCCTCAGTTTCCCCCTCCCCCCTGCAATAGGGGGAGAATGCTCCCGCCCGCCTTGGCAAAGCGCTCTGAGCTCAGCCGGTGGAAAGCGCTAGATAAGAACCGGGGGTTGCCGCTGGGAGAAATAACTTTGTTTGGAGCCCTGCTGGGGGCAAAGAAAACTTCCGAAATATGCAAGTGCCGGTCTTGGAAACCAGCCACATCCGAGAGGTGTGAACTGACTCTGGGTGGTAACTCGCGCCCTAATGATGCCAGCGTGAAAGGCACCAGGGTTAACTAGTTCACTGCCTGGCGAGCAGGCGTAGAGAAAAGATCTTGCCTCATCCACCTTGTCTCTGGCCACAGCAGCGCTGCCCGTCATTCTCGGAGACGCACCCAGTGGAGGTGCACAAAGAACAGGAGTTCAATGCCCCTCTGCCACGTACATTGGCCAAACCGGACAGTCTCTCCGTAAAAGAATAAATGGACACAAATCAGACGTCAAGAATTATAACATTCAAAAACCAGTTGGAGAACACGTCAACCTCCCTGGCCACTCGATTACAGACCTAAAAGTCGCAATATTACAACAAAAAAACTTCAAAAACAGACCCCAACGAGAGACTGCTGAATTGGAATTAATTTTCAAATTGGACACCATCAAATTAGGTTTGAATAAAGACTGGGAGTGGATGGGCCATTACACAAGGTAAAACTATTTCTCCATGCTTATCTTCCCCCCGCCCCCCCAGTTCCTTATATCTCCTTGTCAAGTGCTGGAAATGGGCCATTTTCATTACCACCACAAAGACTTATTTTTCTCTCCTGCTGACAACTGATCACTCTCCTTATAATGTGTATGGTAAGAGCCATTGTTTCGTGTGTATATATATCTATCTTCCTTCTGTATTTTCCACTGCATGCATCCGATGAAGTGAGCTGTAGCCCACGAAAGCTTATGCTACAATCAATTTGTTAGTCTCTAAGGTGCCACAAGTACTCCTGTTCTTTTTGCGGATACAGACTAACACGGCTATTACTCTGAAACCAGTGGAGGTGCGTTAGCCGGGGAGGTTGGTTCCCTGAGAAAAAAAACATTCCACTGCACAAAGTGTGGGGGTGTCACCCACAAACACGTTATCGAGCGGTCGCAACAGACAGCCCCAATCCCGTGGTGATGGGCCCTTCCGAATCCCGAGGAGGATGGCCAGGGACGACTGACTCAGAGCCAGGCCCCTGGTCTCTTAGCCAGGGACATGTCTCTTCCCTGCCCCTCGTGCACTGCCTGAACAGAGTCTGACTCCAGAGCTGGCCTTAGTCCTTCTTGTGTTTAAATGTGGGAGTGCAAATTAAACACCCACCCGCCAAATACCACTCCGGCAATCCCCACCACCACCCGTGCCAACCCCTTCCCCCCAAACGCCTGGAAACCACGCCTTTCCCATCTCCCCACCGCTGGGGCTGCACCAGGAACATGAGCTGTGTGAACTGACGCGTTGTAATTAACACGTCATTGAAGCCCCCCAGCACCTGGTGCAGACACAGAGAGGGCTGTTTAAGCCCAAGCCCGGGTGAGCACCATGGGCAGTAGCAGGGACAGGGGGCAGCTTCCCAACACAGCACCTGGAGGGGTGGTGTGTGAGCCCCTCATCAAACAACCGTGACCTGCTGGGTAATGCTCTGGAGCGCTGCGGCTCTCCAGTGGGCCATGATGTTACATTCACAGCACACAGAGAAGTTAGATAAAAACATCAAAACACTCTAGCTGGAAGGGTTCGATGTCACTTCGCTTTATTTCCTAGAATCCAGATTGCTAACGCACAAGAACCCCAAACCAGAGAGAGACAAAGCAGGCTGCTCCCTCGGAGAGGCACAATTCACCCCACCTTCCTTTAGGCTGGCTCTCTGCAGACTGACTTCTAAAACCAGATTGCAGGCTTCCCTGCAGGGCCCCTCGCCTGCAAGCCGGGCTAGGAAAAAACCTTAGGATTTAAAGTGACAGCCTGTAATTTGGACACCGTTTTCAATACACCACAATGGGAATCTCTGGGAAAGCCTTTGTTCCCTTTAATAGATGCCCTTGAAATCACAGAGTAACTGAGCTAGTGAAGAGGCCCTCTAGGATTCCCCAGAGGAATGCTGTGAGGAAGTAGCGATTTGGGGGGTTCAGAAGTTGTGGCCACGGTTTGTTTAAGTTGTGGGTTTGGTGCGGTCGGTTCACGTACCATACACAAACACACAAACAAACTCGCAAGGGCTTGCTACTGGATCCCTGCTTTCCAGATGGATTCCCAGCATCTGTTCAAACACACAGAGGGGGAAAAAACCCATGCAAATAATTTCCTAGCGCATGTGTGGGATTCAAACGAGTCCCTCTATCGCTGTCTGGCAAGTCATCGCTTGCAACGGAGCGTTTTCCACACCCTGCGTTACTGTCACAAAACGCAGCGAAAAATAACTGCAAGGGGCGCTCGTTGGGATGGGGACCGGGGTTCGGGGCTGCTCTTCCCCCAGCAGGGTCGCCCTGGGCCGGGAGATGCTGGCTGGGTTGTATTAGCCTCCGGTGACGCCCATCTCCTGAGGGCCCAGCCCCGCTGGAGGCGAACAGGACACCGGGGCTGGGGCTAGTAAGAGGCCCGTGGCTCGGGGCCGGCTGCTCTCCAGCTCAGATGCACCGTTGCGGCTCCTGCACTGGGTTCCTCCCGGGAACGGCAGCCCGGGGCTGGGCGAGCTCCAGGGCCCGCCCGGAGGAGCCGGTGTGAGGGGGGGGGGTTCCCCTCGGAGCCGCGCCCTCCCCCCGCGGTGCCCCCTTCCCAGGGGGCTGGAAAAGCCAAGGGCTGCACCTGCCCCCTTTGCGGGCACTGAAGAGACCAGGGTCGCTGTGGGGCCGGGGCAGCNGTTGTCACGGAGTGTGGGGGAGTCCGGGCCCTGCACCCCTGGGGTTCCTGCGATTCATCATAACTCTCAGCCAGCCAGTAAAACAGAAGGTTTATTGAGACGACAGGAACACAGTCCAAAACAGGTCTTGCCAGTACAGACAACAGGATTCCCTTTAGTTAGGTCCATCTGGGGGGCCCAGGGAGGCCCCGGCCTCGCTGGGAAGCCTAAGCCCCATCAGAGTCCCCTCTTCATTCCTAGCCAGCTTCCAAAACTGAAAAACCTCTTCCAGGCGTCTCCTTTCTCCCTTCCCCCACGGCTCCTCCCCCGGGCTTTGTCCTGTGTCCAGGTTCCCCGTCAAAGGTGTTACCTGGTCTGCAACTCCGCTCTTGGTTCTCATGTTACATGCTCAGGTATCTCCCTTCCCCCATGCAGACAGTCCCAGCCGAGCCCCCCCTGCAGCTTTCCCCCTCAGTATCCACATAACACCACAAAACATTCCCACTTCGTCACATCCTGCACAAAGTGTGGGGGTGTCACCCACAAACACGTTATCGAGCGGTCGCAACAGACAGCCCCAATCCCGTGGTGATGGGCCCTTCCGAATCCCGAGGAGGATGGCCAGGGACGACTGACTCAGAGCCAGGCCCCTGGTCTCTTAGCCAGGGACATGTCTCTTCCCTGCCCCTCGTGCACTGCCTGAACAGAGTCTGACTCCAGAGCTGGCCTTAGTCCTTCTTGTGTTTAAATGTGGGAGTGCAAATTAAACACCCACCCGCCAAATACCACTCCGGCAATCCCCACCACCACCCGTGCCAACCCCTTCCCCCCAAACGCCTGGAAACCACGCCTTTCCCATCTCCCCACCGCTGGGGCTGCACCAGGAACATGAGCTGTGTGAACTGACACGTTGTAATTAACACGTCATTGAAGCCCCCCAGCACCTGGTGCAGACACAGAGAGGGCTGTTTAAGCCCAAGCCCGGGTGAGCACCATGGGCAGTAGCAGGGACAGGGGGCAGCTTCCCAACACAGCACCTGGAGGGGTGGTGCGTGAGCCCCTCATCAAACAACCCTGACCTGCTGGGTAATGCTCTGGAGCTCTGCGGCTCTCCAGTGGGCCATGATGTTACATTCACAGCACACAGAGAAGTTAGATAAAAACATCAAAACACTCTAGCTGGAAGGGTTCGATGTCACTTCGCTTTATTTCCTAGAATCCAGATTGCTAACGCACAAGAACCCCAAACCAGAGAGAGACAAAGCAGGCTGCTCCCTCGGAGAGGCACAATTCACCCCACCTTCCTTTAGGCTGGCTCTCTGCAGACTGACTTCTAAAACCAGATTGCAGGCTTCCCTGCAGGGCCCCTCGCCTGCAAGCCGGGCTAGGAAAAAAACTTAGGATTTAAAGTGACAGCCTGTAATTTGGACACCGTTTTCAATACACCACAATGGGAATCTCTGGGAAAGCCTTTGTTCCCTTTAATAGATGCCCTTGAAATCACAGAGTAACTGAGCTAGTGAAGAGGCCCTCTAGGATTCCCCAGAGGAATGCTGTGAGGAAGTAGCGATTTGGGGGGTTCAGAAGTTGTGGCCACGGTTTGTTTAAGTTGTGGGTTTGGTGCGGTCGGTTCACGTACCATACACAAACACACAAACAAACTCGCAAGGGCTTGCTACTGGATCCCTGCTTTCCAGATGGATTCCCAGCATCTGTTCAAACACACAGAGGGGGAAAAAACCCATGCAAATAATTTCCTAGCGCATGTGTGGGATTCAAACGAGTCCCTCTATCGCTGTCTGGCAAGTCATCGCTTGCAACGGAGCGTTTTCCACACCTTGCGTTACTGTCACAAAACGCAGCGAAAAATAACTGCAAGGGGCGCTCGTTGGGATGGGGACCGGGGTTCGGGGCTGCTCTTCCCCCAGCAGGGTCGCCCTGGGCCGGGAGATGCTGGCTGGGTTGTATTAGCCTCCGGTGACGCCCATCTCCTGAGGGCCCAGCCCCGCTGGAGGCGAACAGGACACCGGGGCTGGGGCTAGTAAGAGGCCCGTGGCTCGGGGCCGGCTGCTCTCCAGCTCAGATGCACCGTTGCGGCTCCTGCACTGGGCTCCTCCCGGGAACGGCAGCCCGGGGCTGGGCGAGCTCCAGGGCCCGCCCGGAGGAGCCGGTGTGAGGGATCCGGGGGGGGGGGGGGTTTCCCCTCGGAGCCGCGCCCTCCCCCGCGAGTGCCCCCTTCCCAGGGGGCTGGAAAAGCCAAGGGCTGCACCTGCCCCCTTTGCGGGCACTGAAGAGACCAGGGTCGCTGGCGGGCTGTGGGGCCGGGGCAGCATCACGCAGCCCCGCTGCCCGGGAGGGGCGGAAGCCCATGGCCAGAGGTGCCCCGGCCCCAGAGCGGGACACGGGGGGCGCTGCTCGGGGCACAGCGGGCGGTTTGGCACCGTGAGGCGATGGGGCCCGGAGACCTGCGCGCATCGGGAGACGAGGCCGGGGGGTGGCCCAGGGCCGGGGGGCGCTGCCCTGACATGAGGGCACCGCGCGTCAAGGCGCTGCGCTAAGCGGGGCTGCGGGAGTGTCCCACCCGCCGGGCGCTGTGAACAGGGCCCTGGCCCTGGCTCCGGGGCTTGGCACCGGGACCTGGGGTCCAGCTCCGGGCGGGATTCCCGGCCGGGCTCCTCCGGGGCCGCGGAGCAGCCGCGATTACCGCCGTGGGTCGTTTCAGCACCGACGAGGCAGCGAACTTCCTCCCTCCGCCGCGGGGCCGTAAATGGGGGGGGGGGGGCGGCGCTGTCCCGCCCCCGCTGCGGGCGCTGAATTCCAGGGGCTGAGAGCCCGGCCCGGGCGCGGGGCCGTGATTCGCCTCCCCCGGATCGCGGGTTTGTTCAGGTTCCCGCAGGGGCCGCTTTCCCCCCGAGCCGCTCCGCCAGCCCCTCAACCCGGCCACAGTGCCCCGCGTCGGCTCCACGCGAGTCCGCGCACCCACCCCGCTGCTGCCCGGCTCTCGGGAGACGCCGCCCCTGCCTGGGCGAGGGGGCTCGGGGGGTGACATCGAGTCCCGGGTGGGACCTGCTGGGTGCCCCTCTGCCCACGCAGCGTCCCCCGGGCCCGTCCGAAGCCAGGGGCCGGAGGGGCTTGTCCCGGCTCAAGGAGCAGCCACCATCCAGGACCCTACGCGGTGGCGATCGGAGCCGCTCCGGGCAGCGGGGATGCCCCTGGGAAGCGGCCTGCTGGGCTGGGAGCCGCGGGGAAGCCGATGCCGCCCACGGGCCGGAGTCAGGGCCCGGCCACGCAGGGCTGGAGCAGGAAGGGGCCGCGGCAGAGCGTCAGGCGGCCCCCTTAGCACCACGCCCCCCTTGTCTGTCTCTAGCCCCCCCCCCCATCGCTCAGTTTCTCTCCCAGGCGGGCAGCTGGAGAACTGAGTCTCAGTCCCTGGGGGGGGGGAGGGGGGTCAGACCCCGCAGGTGTTGCGGTGGCAGCAGCGCAGGGGGGCACTGGGACCCCCCCCCCCCCAGGGCTGCGTCTAGAGTCCGAGCCCGCGGGGCTCCGTCCCTCACCTCCCAGTGATCGCGCCGGAGTCTGGCCTCGGGGCTCAGCTTCTCCTGCTGCAAGGAAACCGCGCTCAGGTGCTTCCTTACGCCAGGCAGACGGGATGCCCCCAGCGGTGACTGCAATCCGCATGTGCCACCTGCATGGGCGCCAGATTTGTATCGTTTTTGGTGGTGTCCAGAAGGGCTCCAAGCAGATCCATCCCGTCCATCGGAGGGACCGGGGCAACCGCCCTGGGCCCCACGCTTTGGGGGGGCCCCAGCATCAGGGGGACGTGGGGGCCTGGGGGGCTAGCGGGGTTCTGGCACCGTTTTTTGGGACTGACTGAGTGGGAAACCAGCGTTCACCAATATCCACCGCTTAGGGTCCTGATCCAGTGAGTCAATGGGACAACTCATGTGTTGAAACACTTTGCTGGACCCAAGCTTAGGATCTGATTTTTCTAAGCCTAAGAACAGACTTTTAAGACGTTATTTGTGACACCTGGGGATGACTCTGGGGAGTGGACTTTGTACCCAAATGTTTAACGCCGTTAGTTATAAATACTCTGATTGGCACGTCTTCAACGCCACACTCACCTAGGTGGCGAGGTCCATGGGCCCGTGTTGGCTCAAGCAGCCTCTTGCAAAGGCCGTTCGTTCGCCCCCTCGCCGGGCTCGCTTCCCTCCCGTTTGGCAAACGGGGCTGGGCGTGTAACTCTGCGGACGGGGCCCACAGGGCTGGTGCTTTTGTCTGGGTCCTGCCAGGTCCCGCTCTAGCTTGAACCCCAACAGCCAAGCTCAGCGATGGAGCAGTGGGTTTGTCTTTCTTTTCCAGAACCCGGCAATCGTGGGGAAATCCAGGCCGATGGCCCATCCTGCATCAGCAGGGGAGAGGGCGCAGCCGCCCAGAGCAGCCCATGGAGCAATGCCCACCAGGAGAGCCTCGTGCCCAGAGTGTAGGGGGGAGGGCGGATTGGCTAAACACAGGTGGGCTTCAAGAAACCGTCCACACTGCGCAATGCCAGCTGGTTATGGGATAGCACCATGCCAGGCCTCTGCCAGGGCAGCACCTTCTGGGCCATGGGGGTTACTGACTGGGACTGCACCAGGCTGACCGAGCACCAGCTCCGCAGCTCCCATTGGCTAGGAACCATGGCCAATGGAAGCGGCAGGGGCAGCACTTGCGGGCAGGGGCAGCGTGCAGAGCCCCCTGGCCGCCCCTCCGCCTAGGAGCCGGAGGGACATGTCGCCGTTTCCCAGGAGCCACCTGAGGTCAGCACTGTCTGGAGACTGCACCCCAAACCCCCTCCTGCACTCCAACCCCCTGCCTCAGCCCTGAGCCCCCAGCCCACATCCTGAACCCCTCATCCTGGCCCCACCTCCACCCCAAGCCTCAGCCTGGAGCTCCATCCCATACTCCAAACCCCTCAGCCCCACCCCCTAGCCCCCTCCTGCACCCCAACCCCCTCATCCCCAGCCCCACCCCAGAGCCCGCACCACCAGCCAGAGCCCTCACCCCCTCCCGCACCCCAACCCCCTGCCCCAGCCAGGTGAAAATGAGCGAGTGAGTGAGGTTGGGGGAGAGCGAGCAATGGCTGGAGAGGGGATAGCGGGGGCAGGGCCTCGGGGAAGGGGTGTTTGGTTTTCTGCCATTAGAAAGTTGGCCACCCTTGCCCAGTCACTGGTGTTTGACGTAAGCATCTTCCAGCAGGAGAGCAGGGCTGGCTCCACTCGGGTAAAAGCTGGAGATCCAGGCCCCCTGAGCAAGCAAACGGCTCACCCGACCCCCCACCACACAACCACGCCAGCTGCCGTCGGGTCATTCCAGGTTTTATTCACCCCCCGCCCACGCAGCGGGACAAGGCGCTCTGCGTGGCCTGGGGCGCACGCTCCAGGCCGGCCAGGCTCAGCGGAGTCGCTGGCGTTACGCACGGAGGACTTGGAAGAGGCCGCAGAGCTTGGCACGCCAACGATCGCATCGTCTGACTTGACCCTGCAGCACCCCCCACTGGTGCCTAGTGGGACTGCAGGGGAGCGGGGCAGTCCTCACTCAATGGCTCCCCTTGGGAATGAGCATGCACATGGAGGACATTCAAACCACGGTAGAAGCTTTTCTATAGCCTTGAAATGATCCCCTCTGCGGGTCTGGCCTGGAACAGCTGCAGGTCAGCGGTGGCTGCAGCTTGGAGGCAGCTGCAATTGGCTTAAGGGGCAGGGGAGTGCGTGGCCCTGGCTCCCCCCAGCCCAGCCCTGCGTCGACCCATCACCCCGTCCCATGCACAAACGTAACTTGCTCTAAGCGTCGAGACACGCAGGGTATAACGGTAGTAGCTTCGTAAGGCTGTTAGATTGAAACATGGTCGGCGAACACAAATAATTGGGGGCTTTAGGCTTTGCCTGGCTCCGTGGGAAAGGCTGGATTTTAGTCATGCTAAAGCCGGGCTTTTAGCTAATGTGCTTCCAGCCTGAGAACGTAACCCCAGGTCGTGAGGTCTGGTTCCTGTAAGGCCCCCTTTGGCAATCAGGGGGTCGTGGAGTCTGGCAGTTTGGTAACCAGGTGGTACCTAGATAGTTCGACTGTACGGCTGTACAGGGATTGTTAAGAAATGGTCAATGCAAATGATTAATGTTAACGATCGGCAGTTTGGTTGTGGACACCGGGCACGGATAATGGACAGGGACAAATCTTAGCTGGCCCCAGAAAGGGACTGAATACGGATATGCAGCCCAGTCGTTACAGAAAGGATGGGTCTTAAACATCTGGTTGAAGTCACCACATTTCAGGTTCTTTGGGCTCCTAATTCAGGGCTTCTGAGGCGCTCCGTTTCCCCTTCATCTCGTTAGTGCAGCCGCGTGTCAGTGGGCTACCTTAGGGCTTGAAAGCCTTTGGTCTGCATGGAGCTTTGTGCTCGTTAGTTATAACAAGGCGTGTGCTCCTTGGGGGTCTAACTGTGTCCCCTGTTGTGAACGGAGCCAGTACCCTACGCAAAGGGCAAGGTCTGCGTAGCCCAGTTTGGGAAGGACCTGAGCTCATCACTATCGCCGGGGTGGGGTCAATCCACAGACATTTCAAGTGTGAGAAATTGACAGTGTGGGGACAGGACGTGACAGACACAGAGGCCTGGGTGTAGCACTGGCTGCTGGCATCTATTTGCTGCCCCCAGCCTCTCCTGCCCGCCTCACACCCCTTGCAGCCACGGCCCCCAGAGAGGCCAGCCCGGCCCGCTCTGGATGATCTTGGCCCAGAAGGGACGTGAGCTGGGGCTGACAGACTGATTCCACCGAGAGCCTTGGGAGGAAGGGAAAAGCCGGCACAGGGTCTCTGTCCCCACTGGTATCTCCGCGCAGCCGTGACAGGCGCTGTAAATTGCACCAGCACCTCGGGCTAGGGGCCCACTGGGGCTCAGACCCACCGTGTGCATGCAGGGGGGATGCACAACAGGGGTGTCTCGCTGCTCCTCCCTGGGGCGTTTGCGTTGAAGCGCTTGCAGTGCATTTCTCAGTGCCCCGGGGCCGCTCGCCTCTCAACGGGGTGACCTTGGCCTGACACCCAGCCCCACTCACAGCGATTAGGAGGGTCCCGCGGCATGGGCCAGAGTCAGCCGGACGCGTGGGGCCCCCGCTGCCGATTGCCTTGGGGCGTGAGCAGCTTTGGAGGCAGCGAAGCGTTCGCAGGCTGGGGGCGAGCGAGGGGCCCGCTGGGCCGACTCAGCCAGGAGCGCAGCAGCAGCCAGCTCCAGCTTCCTCCTCCGGGCTCGGGATACTCCTCACACGCCAGCTGCCTCATTACCTACACCCAGGCCGGGCGCACGGCTCCGGGTCCCATGAGCCTCGCCCTGGCACGCTGGAGGTCGAAGGTCGTCCGGGGGGCGTTGCTGGGCCGGTGCTGCTTTGCTGGCCCCTCTGGACAGCTCCGGTTCGGCCGCTTCCCGCCCTGCCAGTGGCAAGTCACCTGATGGAGTGTGGAGGGGGCCCCGGTCCCAGCCAGCTCTGCCTTCCCATCTGCCAAGCCCCCCGGGGGCTGCTCCCAGCCGGCGCCGCTCACTCATGCTGCTGGATGAAAGGCTGCTTGCTGCGCAGGGTGGAGAGGGAACGGCAGGGTTAGAATTCAAGCCCCAGCACCTCCCATGGGGCTGAAGCCAGGAGCCGTGGGGTTGAAGCCCCGATCCCCAGTGCCCCCCATGGGGCTGAAGCCGGGAGCGGCAGGGCTGAATTCTGGAACCCCGAGCCCCGGTGCTCCCCACAGGGCAGAAGCCCTGAGCCCATGGGCAGAGTTGAGGGTACACAGGGGTGTTGCACCCCCCCCCCCGAAACTACAGTGCAAGAGCATGGCAACCCCGGGACAGCCCCACCCCCACCCCACCCCACCTCCTTCTCTCCCTGCCCCCTGGCCCGGTCGGAGGTGGGACGCCGGAGCCGGGCAGTGCAGGGAAGCTGCTGCTCTGGCGGGTGCCATGGGGCAGGCAGGCGTGCGGCGCCCCTCAGCTGCTGCTGCTGCTGCAGGGGGGTGAAGCTGCTCCTCAGCTCCCAGCCCGCTTTGCTCCCGCAGCCGGTCAGAGCCACCTGTGTGGGGAACCCGGCGCCGTGGCTGGCAGAGCCTTCGGGGAACAGGGACTGCAGGGG
This sequence comes from Platysternon megacephalum, assembly GCA_003942145.1. Classification (NCBI taxonomy): domain Eukaryota; kingdom Metazoa; phylum Chordata; order Testudines; family Platysternidae; genus Platysternon; species Platysternon megacephalum. The sequence goes on along the minus strand of QXTE01000014.1, from coordinate 17,528,660 downwards.
AGCCCTCCTGGCACAGCCCGTAGCTACCCCCTACCTGCCCCCTGAGCTACCCCCTGAGCTACCCCCTGCCTGCACACAGCCCCTAACTACCCCCCTCCCTGCACCCTGAGCTACCCCCTGCCTGCACACAGCCCCTAACTACCCCCCTCCCTGCACCCTGAGCTACCCCCTGCCTGCACACAGCCCCAGCTACCCCCCTCCCTGCATCCTGAGCTATCCCCTGCCTGCCCCCTACCTGCCCCCTGAGCTACCCCCTCACGTCACACAGCCCCTAACTACCCCCTCCCTGCACCCTGAGCTACCCCCCCTCTCCACACAGCCTCTAGCTACCCCCTCCCTGCACCCTGAGCTACCCCCTGCCCACACACAGCCCCTAACTACCCTCCCTGCACCCTGAGCTACCCCCTGCCCACACACAGCCCCAGCTACCCCCTCCCTGCACCCTGAGCTGTTTTCAAACTTTTTGAGCGGAGTTCCCCCGTTGAGTTACATTTTTTGGCTGCCCCCCCACAGCCCAGACAGGCGGGCGGCCTGCTGAGGTGAGCCAGGGGGTGGAGGTGTCTGTCGCTCCCTCCCCAGACCCCGCTGTGCGGAGCTGGCTCGCCCCCCGCTGGCCCCTGCCCACCCAAAATAGAAGTCAAACTACACCTATGCCCGAGTCCCCCTCCCTCCCTCCGGCCCAGAGCCCCGAGTCCCCCCCTCCCCCGCTGGGCCCTGGAGTTTTTATAACATGTTGGGGGGTGGGGGGGGGGCTCAGAAAGGAAAAGGTTAAGACCCCCTGGCGTACACCAAGCAGCCGCCCTGTCCTGCTTTCAGTCCCTCCTGCAGGAGCCTCCTTTCCCAGGGTGATTTCCTGCGCCCAGTGTAACTCCACCAGCCTTCCCCAGCCCCACGGAGACAGCTCGTGCCCTCGGCTCGATGGGCCGCGCCCGCTGACCCCAGGGGAGAGCAGAACGTGGTCAGCAGCCCTCGGCCCGGCTCAGCCCCGAACCCGGCCACTGCAATGGAAACTCCCCCGGGGACGGACCCGCGTCGCCGCGTTTCTCACGCCCCGTCCTGTTCGTTCGGGGGCAGCAGCGATCCCCGAGAAATCAGCCCGAAATGGGACTGAAGAGAGAGGAGCAACCCCCTGTGGGGGGGCCTGGGAGCAGGGAGCGGGGGCAGTTCCCCACCCCGGCACACAGCCCCCTTTAGCATTCAGATGGCAACATTGCCAAGCCCGCTCTGCCCACAGTGACCCAGCAGGCGAATGCTGGGGACGGGGCCCACCAGGAGCGTGTGGGGATGGGCCAGGGAAAGGCGAGCGCCCTGGGTGTCTATTGCACAAACAACACAACACACCACAGCAAGCAACAACTATCGAGAAACAGCGGCAGGAGCTGTTCCCAGAGTCCATCTTGCGGGGTGCTGGATCCTAGCCCGGACTGCCCCCAGAGCCCAGTCCAGGTGAGCAGAGAGATCCAGTCCGGGTTAGTCACTGGCCTGACCTAACTGCAGATCCCACGGGCTAAGCCCCTCACCCCGTTACAGGTGCAGGGAAATCCAGGACCGGAGTTCATTTTGCCCGAAGAGGATTCTGGAGTCGGGGGGAAGTGATGGAAATGAGCCAGCCGGCAGAACCCAGTGGCAGAGTGGGGCAGAGACACCAGGAGGTGGAGCCCATTGCAGCAGGCATGGACAGGCTGAGAACAACAGGACTTGAGCACTGAGGGTGCCAGGCTGCTTCCTCCCCTCACCCTTGCTCCCTGCTGAGAGCAGAAGCCCCCCGTGCTTGCCCTGCTGATGTGCCCCAGAGCTGATCTACTCCAGCCCTCGCTCGGGCTGAGAGGGGAGCTGAGTCTCCCCACGGCCCATCTCTCCTGGGGCAGCCGACAAGGGCACACTGGGATGGCGGCGTTTCCCTTTAAGAATGGGTGTGACCCATGAATTGAAATTCACGGGTAGGTATCTGGCCCGCAGACCTCGAGGTACCAGCAGGCCTAGGGCGCACCCCCAGCAGGTCCCCGCTTTGCAGGTGTGACAAGGTGGGAGTGTTCTTGGTGTTTTCCCTGGGTGCTGTGTGGGTGCCTCAGTTTCCCTGATGCATTTCTCGAGTGTCTGGGGGGGTGTGATTGTGGCAGAGCCCTGGAGGGCCAGTGTGATGCTGTCTGCACAGAGAATGGCTGACACCTGTCTCCTGGCAACTGATGGCCTGGGCCCCTCCTCTGCAAAGGTGCCAACTAAAGGTGTTGAAGAACAAAGAGATCAGGCGACCTCCTGGCCCAGGAAAGAGACAAAGGGAGAGGAGGGGCTGGAGAGTTTTCAGTTTGGAGCTGGCTGGGAAAATGGAGGGGAGGCCAGGCAGACCTCCTGGCCTCCCCTGGCCCCCCAAGATGGACCTGACTGAGGGAGTCCTGTTGTCTGTACCTGCAAGACCTGTCTTGGACTGTGTTCCTGTCGTATAAATAAACCTTCTGTTTTACTGGCTGGCTGAGAGTCATGGTGAATCACAGGAAGCCGGGGGTGCAGGGCCCTGACTCCCCCACACTCCGTGACAGCAGGATCTCACCCTGAGGCCACCCGTTCCCAACTGCCGAGTCCTGAAGCGACCCGTCAGCTCCCACCCGCTTTGTGACAGGAAGTGGCGAGCTCTATCCCAGGGGTCAGCGGGCGCACACTGACCTGGCGAAGCTGAGTCGCGACTCACCGTCAGCAGCACCTCCTGGTTATCGGCCAGCGCCTGCTTGGCTAAGTAGCGCTCTCGCTTGATCTTCAGCTCCAGCGACCCCGGGACGTCGGGCACCAGCCAGTCGATGAGGCGCAGGAAGAAAAAGACGATGTGCTGGTGGGGCGGGGGAGTGGAGGGGAAAGCGGCGAGGAGAGGCAAGGACAAACGGACAGACAGTGAGAAGCAGGGGCAGGCGGACGAAGAGAGCGGCAGGGAGGATAAAGGCACATGGAAAACAAGAAGAAAGGACAAGGTTCAGAGAGGCTCCATTCGAAATGGCCCAGCTGTCTCTACCTTGTTAGTCCTGGCCAGAGGGGAAGACTGGCCTAGTGGTTAGGGCCCAAACTTGGCACTTAGCCTTGTGGGGCATCAGGGAGTCATGAGGACAGACACACTGACAACCGTGTGGGGCTCGGGTACTACTACGCAGATCCCACAGCAAAGGAGGGCTGTCCACCCAGCCCTGCCGAGAGCAGCCGCTCGCCTCCAGCCCATAGGCTGCAAGCCACTGGCCTAGTCACTGAGACTGTTTTAAGCAGTAGGCAGGGTGCTGAATGTGGCCTGGACCCAGCCCTGCCTTTCAGGCCACACTGGGCACCGCCCATCCCCTCCCTTTGATTCCCAAGCTCCTGGCCCAGCCCAGGTCAGAATCGGCCCCAGTTGACGTCCGGCCGCCTTCAACACCTCCAGGTTTGCCCTCCAACCGAAACGCTGCATTCCCAGAGGTTGGGAGCTTCATACCAAACCGCCAGAGTCCTGGAGCCTCTGTCGGGCTCCTAATGCTCCGGTCACACACGTAACCAGAACGGGGCCTCTCGCCAGAGTCCTGGAGCCTCTGCTCCAGCTGGGCTTGGATTCGCAGCACCCATTCATCACCCAACTGTGTCATGGACAGTCAGGAAAGTCCTCCAGATGGGGGCGCTGTCCAGCCGGCCTCCCTGGCATGGTCCCTGCGCCTCTGGAGGGAGCCAGGGAGGGCGGAAAGTCAGGTGACACTGCCAAATAGTTGGGATGGGGCAGGAAAGAACTTTTCTGGTCCTTGGAAAGGATCCACAGCTCAGGTCTGGTTCGAGCTGGGGTCTCGGGGTGAGGTTTGTGTGTCTAGATTGGCTCCTCTGCCCTTCAATGCAAAACCCCCCAGAGGTTTCTGATCCACTTGGAAAGAAATAAACCAGGGTGATGGGCATGGTCCAGGACCCTAAAGGGACACAGCAGAGAAGAAGGGGCAGTCCAGCCCCTCCCCCGCTCGCTCTCAGCTCCCCGGCCTGGCCTGGGTCCAGCCCGGCTGGCAGGGGGTCAGCGCGGCATGGGGGGGCCAGTGGGAGGATCGCTGAGCTCACGCCTGCACGGTGCCGACCGAGGCTCACCTCGAAAGCGATGATGAAGCCCAGGCGGACGGCCAGCAGCTTCCAGTAGAAGAGGGTGTAGTTCCCATTGGCATCCCGGAAAGCTTTGTACCTGGGCAGAGAGGCAGCAGCTTAGGGGGGGCTGGCTCGGTCCCCCACTTGTGGGCCTCACCTTGGTGGGTGGGGCGAAGAAAGGTACTTGACTGACAGCTCTGGCAGCTCCCACACTCCAGCCCCCACAAACTAGAGCCCCCCAGGGGACAAGCTCCACGGCCCAGTCAGCCCTGGGGCCCTGCTGACCTGCCAGTGAGTGGCCAGCTGGTGCCAAGGGGGGTGGAGCCTTCCTGGCAGCTGCCCTTTGGGAACTGGACTGAGACCCACCAACCTCATCTCACACAAGCCCTCACAGTGACCCGGTGGTGAACGGCTCCGGACCCAGCCCCAGGGAAGGCTCGGAAAATGGGCTTGGTTCTGCTCAGCTGGGGAGAGACGGGTCTTAACTGCAGCGCCCCATCATCCTCCCCCTCGCCCTCTCCCCAACCCCCTGTGCTGTCCCTCCCCTTTCCCCCTTGACCCATCCCCCCTCCCACCACCTCCCCTGCCTGGCACCTGCACAGGGTGTGGTTGCCGGTGGCCAGGTAGCGCGGGGGGGAGTAGGCCAGGGTGAAGTTGACGTAGCCCAGCAGCTGGCTGTCGTGCTCGTACTGGTAGAGGAGCCGGGGCAGGAAGTCCGAGGTGAAGGCGATGAGGAAGGCCTGAGTGCGCAAGGACGAGGGTCAAGGGCGAGTCATCCGGGACGTCCCCCGGTCCCCCCTGCCCAGGGGTGAGAACAGTGCCACCCTGCTGAGCCAGGGTTCCCTGCTGTGGGGTGCACGGGGCTGCCACGGGGGGGCTGGAGGCTCGGGCCACAGGCTGCCCTGCTGGGAGCGATGAAGGAGAGGAACGTGGCTGGCAGGGGGAGGAGAGCGGCCAAGTCAGTGCAGGGTTTCAGGGACCACATAGAGATGGTGGCCTGGAAGGGACCTCGAGAGACCATCTAGTCCCGTCCCCGGCCCTGAGGCAGGACTAAGTATCATCTAGACCATCCCCGGCAAGTGTTAGTCTAACCTGCTCTTTAAAACCGCCACTGACCGAGATTCCACATCGTCCCGCGGCCACTTGTTCCAGTGCGTAACTGCCCTGACAGCCAGGGAGTTTTTCCTAATGTCCGATCTAAACCTCCCTTGCGGCAATTTAAGCCCCTTGCTTCTTGTCCTATCCTCAGAGGTTAACGAGAACAATTTATCACCCTCCTCCTTGTCACAACCTTTTATGTGCTTGAAAACTCTTATGTCCCCTCCCAGTCTTCTCTTCTCCAGACTAAACAAACCCAATTTTTTCAATCTTCCCTCATAGGTCGTTTTCTAGACCTTTCATCATTTTTGTTGCTCTTCTCTGGACTTTCTCCAGTCTGTCCACAGCTTTCCTGAAATGTGGCGCCCAGAATTGGACACAATACTCCAGTTGAGGCCATATAAACGCAGAGTAGAGCGGAAGAATCACTTCTCGTATCTGACTTACAGTATTCCTGCTAATACATCCCAGAATGATGTTGGGGTTTTTTGCACCCATGTTACACTGTTGACTCATATTTAGCTTGTGGTCCACTCTGACCCCCAGATCCCTTTCCGCAGTACTCCTTCCTAGGCAGTCATTTCCCATTGTGTGTGTGTGCAACTGATGGTTCCTTCCTCAGTGGAGTACTTTGCATTTGTCCTTATTGAATTTCATCCTATTTACTTCAGACCATTTCTCCAGTTTGTCCAGATCATTTTGAATTTTAATCCTATCCTCCAAAGCACTTGCAACCCCTCCCAGCTTGGTATCGTCCGCAAACTTTATAAGTGCACTCTCTGTGCCATTATCTAAATCATTGATGAAGATATTGAACAGAACCGGACCCAGAACCGATCCCTGTGAGACCCCACTCGTTAGGCCCTTCCAGCATGACTGTGAACCACTGATAACGACTCTCTGGGAACGGTTTTCCAACCAGTTACGTACTCACCTCGTAGTAGGCGATGTTACTCTAGTTTGTTTATGAGACGGTCACATGAGACAGTATCAAAAGCCTCACTAAAGTCGAGCTACACCACATCTACCGCTTCCCCCATCCACAAAGCTTGTCACCCTGTCAAAGAACGTTGTCTCTCAAGTCACCCAAGACCAAATGGAGGGTGTCAGGTGGCAGAGATCAGAGAGGGGGATTGGGCGCCATAGGGAGACATGTGGGAGCCTGGATGGATGCCACAGGGCACACCTCCGACCCCCAGCCCCTGGAGAAGCACCAGGTGCAGGGAAAGCTGGGGCATATGGTACCCTGCTCTGGCAACCTCCTGTCTTCAGAGCCCATCCCCAAGGCAGACAGGGCAGAATCCACCCTCACCTTCACCGGGGCACGGCTCCGTTAGCAGCTGGGCTTTGTCCAGCGCTCTGGGGGCCCTGGCAGAGTCCTCGTGCTATGTCAGTAACACTAGCGGGTGATTAGTGTACAAAGGGCCCTGTGTGCACGGTGCCCACCCCACGCAGCTCATGCCAGGGACAGGCCAGGGGCAGCCCAGGGACAGGCAGCCAGCAGAGGCAGCTGGGCGAGAGGGAGGAAGGAGGGTGCCAGGGAAGCAGCAGGAGGCTGCTCCAAGCAGGGGGAATGGAGGCAGGAAGCCAGCAGGGCATGGGAGGGGCAGGGTGAGTCGAGAGAGGACAGGGCATTGGATTGTTCCAGGCCACGGGGGCTGCTCAGTGCCTGGCCTGGGAACGGCCTGTGAGGAGCCGGCTCTGCACTCACGTTGACGACGACGGAGATCTGAGCCAGGACCTCCAGGATGAGGAACCAGACCCCGATGTCCTGGGCACGGTAGGCCACCGGGCGCCGGTACTCGCACACGAACTTCTGGGCGTCCAGGCGGATCTCCACCCAGTTATTGAGCAGGGCGAAGAGTGGGGCCAGCGGGAAGGCAGCCACGAAGATCGTGATGAACCCGAACTGCAGCACTGCGAGCCCAAGGGAGCAAGGAGTGAGGCGGCCGCTCAGCCAGGGTCTGCTCCCCCCTCGCCAGCAGGATCCCATGAAGCGCCCCCTGCTGGGAGAGGCTGGGACTGGAGTACCTGGGCGCTCCCCTCCACAGCCAGCACTTCTGCCCCGCGCCCCACAGTGCCCCCTGCTGCAAATGGCTGGGAGCTCCCCCAGCCAGCGCTCTCTATAGGATGAATCGCTTTTCGTTACAAACCAAACACCTCCCAGGCCTGGCCCCGGCTCTCCCTCCAGCAGCGGGGCTGGGTATACAGCTCCCTGCATTAAGGCTGAAGCTCCAGCGACCTGCGGTCTGGGATTTCCACGCAGGCCGAGCCAGAGTCGCTGGGCACCAGCTACCAGTGTGTCTCCTAACCCGGCCGGCTGCGCCCCTCGCTCACCCATCTCCAGGTACTCTTCAAAGAGCCCCTCGCACTCGATCAGCTCGTAGTCCTCCTCCCAACGCGGGGGCTGCTGGCTGATCTGCGTGCCCCGCACCCTTGCCAGCTTGCGCTTCTGCCGCCAGGCCTTCAGCTTGCTGCAGAGGGGAAGGGGGATAGGGGAGAATCCGTGGGCTGGTTCTAGGAGTGTGGGCGTGGAGGNCTCGCACTCGATCAGCTCGTAGTCCTCCTCCCAACGCGGGGGCTGCTGGCTGATCTGCGTGCCCCGCACCCTTGCCAGCTTGCGCTTCTGCCGCCAGGCCTTCAGCTTGCTGCAGAGGGGAAGGGGGACAGGGGAGAATCCGTGGGCTGGTTCTAGGAGTGTGGGCGTGGAGGATGGGGGCTGCTTTTATACCAGCCAGAGGGAGCGAGGCACAGAGCCACGTCTTGTATCACACAGGTGCTGTCCAGGATTTCCCTGCAGCCATCACAGGTGGAACCTGCCATCTGCTAGAGCAGTGGCAAGAGGAGAAACCCGCACTGGATTTCTGAGCCGTCCGGCTCAGCCCCTAGACCCTCCTTTTCCAATCACTGAACGGACAGACGCTCGCAGGCACCGAATGCCATGGCCTCCCCCCCGCCTTCTGGCTCCTGCCTGGGCTGCCCTGATGGTAGCCAGCCCTATGGGATGGGGTGTACCCCGACACAACCCCGATAGCTCCTGGCCTCCTGACACCAAGCTGCCCCCATCGCCAGGCTCCACCGGGCACTCACGGGATGACAAACTCCTGGACGTTGCTGATGATCTGTTTCCCCACCATGATGATGAACAGCTGCTGCGCCAGTTCGATCAGGCACCCCCCGGGGCCGCACTGCGGGAGCCAGGAGAGACAGGAGCACACGGTCACTCAGGCCTGGCCTGGGTTAGCTCAGCAGCTGGCTCGGCCTGCACTTCCCCGGTGCAGAACGACCCAGCCAGCCCCAGCCTTGGGGGAGAGAGACCTGAGCCTCGGGAGGTCCAGCCCCACACGCTCCCAGCACAGGCCAGACCAGCTCCACGCTGGGATTGCACGGCCTCTCCCCTGGCAGCCCCAGCAGACTCATAGCATGGGAGCCCCCACCCCCGGGGTCCGTCTCGGCCTGGATCCCATCTCTGAGAGCGGCCCCTGCCAGGTGCAATGATCTGCCCCGGGTGGAATTGTCTGCCTGGCAGCATCAGAGAAGCCCAGCAGGGTCCCTAAGGCTGTTGCGGTGGGACATAACAGGAGCATCTCCTAAGGGCTGGGCATGCTGAGGACGGGGTGATGGGACCCCAAGGGAGCAGGGAGTCTGGCTGGTAAAGGACAAACTGGGGGACTGGCTCTTTGTTCTGGGTTTGTACAGCATCTAGCGCCCTGGGGTCCTGGGCCGTAGCTGGGACTCCAAGAGGCTCCCTGTGGTGTCCCCCGCCCCGGAGACTCACCTCCTCGTTCCTCAGGCCGAGCAGCGTGCCGTACTGCCCGGGGTACCCCACAAACCTGCGGGGACAGGAGACGCCTTGTCGGTTGTTTCTCTGATCTGCGGCAGGGCAGGCATCGCCTGGCTCATTTCTCACAGTGCCTAACCACTGGGGCAGACTGCCGAGCGGGGCGGGCTCTCCGTCTCCTCAGGGCTTCAGAGCCAGCCCGGCCGTTAGCCAAGCACAAGTGCATGGGCCCGGCACAGGGTGACCTCCTCCGGCCTGTGTCACACAGGGCAGAGCAGACGCCCCAACGGCCCTTTCTGGCTCCGCATCTCCTTGCTCTCACCCAGGCTGTCTCAAAGACAGAGCCCCCCCAGCGCCGGCTGCCCCTCCCCGGAAAGGAGAAGGGGCCCGGGAGGGACAGGGGGATGGGTGCGCTGGGTGCAAGGCAGTGAGATAGCTGCAGGCAGGCTCAGGCAGGGCCGCGTGTGCAGCATCTCTGCAGCAGACACGGGCTGGGATGAGGGCAAGGCGATTCTCCGGGGAGGCTGCTGGACACAGCCAGACCCTGTGGTTCTCTCTGACCCTCAGGCTGACCCACCCGGCCTGCGCTGCCTCCTGTCGCAGCAGGGGGTCTCCCCCAGACCCAGCCTGGATCCACCCATCACGGAATGGGCCGGTGCTACCGCCCTGCAGGACCGTGGGGGCTTGAGAAAGGGGGTCATGCAGCGGCAACACTTCACTTCCAGCACAGACACCCCCCGCCCCCGGCATGCCAACAAGCATCACGGAACCCCCAGATCTGGGTGGGCGCCCGTCCCAGTCTCCTCTCTGAAGCAGCAACTGCAGCCCAAACTCAGCCCAACCCCTTCCCTGCAGGACGGTCCTGCCAGTGATGGGAGAAGGGACCTCGCCTGAACCCTCTGTCATGCCACACGTGCTTTCCCAGTGGGGGTCATTCATGACTGTTCTTCAGCCCAGCGGTGGGGCTCTAAGGGCTCCCCCTGGTAGTAGATTTAATCCCTGCAATCCTCCCCCTGTTTGTGGGGGCCAGGCTCAAGGTCAGGGGTTTGAATCCAGGGTGGGTCAGGTTTCTGGTTTGCCAGTTCCCAGCTCCAAAACCGATCTCACTTGCGCTCCAGCAACAGGAGATGGAAATCAGGACACCCAGGAGGTTTGGGATTTTTTTCCACATAAATTTGGCCTTAAGTCGTCTGCTCCGAAGAATTTCAGCTGCGTCTGGGAGAGCAGGGCGGCAGCGTCTCTGAGCCAGCCAGCCGGCTGGTTGTGCAAAGCCCCTCGGGGATCTGACCCTCTTTCAGGTGGTGGTGGGGGGCTTCTAATGTAATCTATGATGTGTTAATAATAACAGAGGATCCTGGCAACCACAGCGAGGACCCACCGGAAGAGGGCAGAGCCGTTTCACGTGGGGCGATAAGATTCAATGGTGTATTCATAAACCTTGCCCGCCTGTGGTTTTGAGGGGGAATCTCCGAGCCCACAGCTGAACAGTGCATCCATTGTGCAGGGGCATCGGCAGACACATGGCACGGGGATCCCGGGCATGACTGGAGCAGCCAGATGTTCCACAGATGAGTCACATCTGCCTTTTTTGTCCTCCCAGAGTAACCACATCATTCCTCCCTGGCTGATCACTGAGCACCTTGGCTCCAGTCCCTCCCTACACAGGATGTGATTGAACTGGGGATTGGCAGGTGGCTCCAAGGGAGGGGGTTCCCCTCCCTAGGAAGGGGTGTCAAGAGCCAGCCACCCCTCCCCTGGACCATCTCCATGGCCAGGTCAGAACAGTGTTTGGAAGACACAGAATTAGGGGTAGCAAACATACAGCCACCCAGCATGCTAACGTGTGCCATGCATAGCACACGCTGCCATACAGGTCATGCATGCGCCGTGTACAGGCGCATGTGCCATCATGTAACATGTTTACGGCTCACGCGAGTGTGCATGCACCGTGTACACTGTGCCACACACGCTGGGCACGTTTCCTGGTGTCATTCGTGGCAGTGCAGTGGAACGCAGCATGGCCCAGGGACAGAACGTCTCTCGCGTGGCTGCAGCCTCCAGCTCTGCCCACGGAGCCGGTTCCCTGCTACACCGTTCCCCTCCCTCCCTGCCTCAGGGAGGCCCCGGACCGGCCTGCGTCACCCGGACCCCTCGCACACAGAGCACGCCGACTCGCACCTGCCTTTGAAGAAGGCCACGTAGAAGGGGGAGGAGTAGAAGTTGACAAACTGGAAGATGAAGACTTTGAAGGTGAAGGCGTCCTCGTGCAGGGTCTGGGTCCGGTGCATCTCTGCGGAGGGGACAGCGTCAGCAAGTCACACACGGGCACTGCCCAGCGGCCACGGTAGCCAGTCAGCTCCCCAGGCCAGCAGGCATGAGGCTACAGGAGGCAGCGTCACTTCCTCTGCCACTGAGGACGCCCCCTCCCCTCACTCCACATCTGAGCCATCCCCAGCTCACACCAGCGCCTCCTGCTGATAGACACGGGCGCAGACCCTTACAGGATTTCTGCAACGGTTTCTAGTCACAGCTCTGCCATCAGGGCTGACCCGGGCACAGGACCAATACACGTCCACGTGGAACCCACAGTACGGGAGCCGGGGTGTTTGTCCCGCTGTAGTGACTGGTCCGTCAAAGAGGGTAAGCGTCTACTACTGCTGCTAGCTTATGGAGTTGCTCCTTTAGCTCAAGTGGGAAAGGCGCTTTTGGCGCTGAATTGCCCCAGGTTCAATCCCCCTTGGCGACCGATGGTGGAAGGGCTGTTACACAGTCGGTGGCTGGGGGACTCGAACGCCTATTGCCCGAGGTTCTCTCTCCAGCAGGGCCCGTAATGACAGGGGCTCTCAGCTGGCCTGGGTGTAAAGAGGATTCAGGCACTCGCAGGAGCGTTCGGTCCCAAGCAACGCCCTGCGCAGACCAGTGGAAAGTGCATCAGCCAATCACAAATTCCATACGCCCACTAGTGACCTCGGTGCGGGGCTTATCCCGGTGGGAGTGGCCACCTGGGTCCCGCAGAGCCAGCCCCCTCCTCCCACACAGGGGACGGGCCGAGGTCTCTGTAGCTGAACTGACCTGGGATGGAGAAACCGTATTTATTTCAGCAGAGCTTGGATGTGTGATACAGCCCTTCCCCGAGCCCCGCCGCTGCCCCCCACCCCCCACGTCTGCACAGCACCCAGAAGGTGGCCAAGGCCAGGACGTGCCAGACCTTTGCAAAGGTGCAGGGTGCCCCCAGAGCTCGCTGGAGGTGGCACCATGCAGCCCTTCAAGCCCCGGAAGCCAGAGTAGCCCCGCTGCCCCGCACACGCCTCCGGGGCTGGGCCTAGGCTGAGGTCTCTGCAGGACAGCGGGAGCAGCCCGGGGAGAGTCCCAGCCGGGCGGCACTGCCAATGGCTTCTCCTACTCACCCCACCTGGTGAGCTGCTCCGCCAGCGAGGTGTAGACCTGGCTCATGAGGAGGATCAGCGCCAGGTTCACCAGGGTGCTGCTGATGTTCGCTATGTTCCCAGCCTGTAAAACAGCGAGGCAAGTAACGGGCCTCCCGAGTCACAACTCACCCCTGGCTCCTAGCCAGCACCAGCTCCCAAAGCTCTTCACAAAGGAGGTCAGGGTCACGAGCCCCATTTTATAGATGGGGAAACTGAGGCACAGAGCCGGGAATAGAACCGGGTCTCCTGAGTCCCAGTGCAGAGCACTAGCCCCATAGTCCAGCCGTAGAGCTTCTGGGTGGGCTCCTCTCCAGCGGGTGCACAGAGCCCCGCCATTCGCAGCCTTAGGAGCTGCCGTCAGCCAACATGCCCCACCCCAGCCAGGTGCCCAGCAGCTGACTGACAGCGCTGGGTCCGTCACCCCAAGCACAGCCGGACCCCAGGGCTGTCCGGGAGGGGGTAGCTCTGAGTCCCCGCGGGGCACAGGACTCACCTGGGTCATGAGAATGGCGTTGCCCGTGTGATACATCACCACGCTGACGATGCCCCGGTACATGATCACGGAGACCAGGAAGATCATCACCACGCACAGCTGGAAGGGGGCAAGGGGAAGCCCAGGCATAAGCAGCGGGAGGTGGGTGGCCCGGCGCTGAACTTGGGGAGCGGACAGCAGGTGGAGCAGAGAGCGCCCCCAGCTGGACTGCTCCACCGTGCCAGCGAGGCGCAGGCTCTGAGCCTCCCGAACTGCTAATGCCCAGCCCCAGCCTGCCCTGAGCTCGATTCTCTTGTGGGGCTGGGAGAAGTGAGGGGTCTCTGGGGCCCGGGGCTGGTGTCAAACACAGGGGGAGGTGTTAGCACCCCCATGTGGGTCTCAGCCCAGCTTTGGGGGACACCCTGTCACTCCGCCAGGCCCCTTTGCCACACTCCCGGTGGAAGGAGCCCACCCGAGGCAGCTGAAGGAGGACAGATGTGCCGTGGAGACGGGCAGTCCATCCTTCCCACCTGCGCCAGGGGCTCCTTTAATGAGGGGCACCCGGAGAGTGACCCCTGCTGGGGGAAGCTGGAAGTGACACCAGACCCAGGCGCTGTCCATTCTAATCACCGCCATTCTCTTTGCCACGCCTGTTAACGATCAAAGCCCAAGTTGTGGGGCCTCCCTCGCAACCCGCCCGTGCTTCCCAGCTCCGCCGGGGTCCCTGCACGCTGCGCTGGGGGGGATCGGGGCGGGATAGGGGGGTCTCTGCGCCTAAGCTGCCCCAGGCCAGCGGGGATTAAATTCACTACCACCACGTGGTGGCCATTGCGCTGGCTGGCATGAGATGAGTTTGCTGGGTCTCAGTCCCAGCCAGAGAGGAAGGCTGGCCTGGGGACAAGGCCCGGCTAGGAGGCAGCAGAGCGTGTTCGGTGCCAGAAGCCTGAGCTCCTGCTAGCAGGAGAGGAGGGAAAAGGACCGGGGACGGGAATTGCTGTCAGTACTCTCCTCGCCCTGCTCCGGGGCCTACGAGTTTGATCCCCAGCCAGACGGTTCAAAGAACAGGGCAGTGTCCCGCCCGGGCACGTCTCCACCTCTCCCGGGCAGGGGATGTCAGCCCAGGCCACGCCCTCCTCCTTACCATGATGACAATGGCCATGGAGCCCGTCAGGACACGGGAGAGGCGGTCCCGCTTGGGGAAGTACGGCTCCTTCACCCCCGTGATGGGGTTCTGCTCCATCCGCGGGGCCATGGCAGCGAACTCGGGCCTGGGCCGCTCCTGCAGGAGGGGAAACGGAGCCAGAGGGGGATTTAGCCCCCATTCGCCTGGTGTGACTGGTGTGGTTCCCCCTCCCAGGGCATCCCCGCTGGGGAGAGGACAGGCTCTGCTGGACAGCTGGGCATCCGCAGGCATGCCCAGATCCTGCAACCCCTGAACAAACCTTGCTGAGTTAAGTGTAAGTATCGTGGGAGTTCCCAGCGTTACGACCGCCGGTGTTCGTGTCCTATTGTGGGAGGGCAAGTGACTGCTTTTCGGGGGGAACGGGGCTGATGCAAACTCTGGGAAGGTCCCGTGCTTCAGAGGACACTGTAAAAATAAGGGGCCAGACACGCTGAAGTAGTTTCCCCAGGAAATCTCTAGGAGGAGGCATCTACTCTGCAAGATCTCCTTTTGGCGCATCGCCCTGCATCCATTGGCTCTCCAGAGACCCAGAGAGGCTAAAGTGGGGACTCACACTCGGGGGGTGCTAGATCTGAGCACAAGCAGCATGGAAATTGGGAGTCCAGGAGAAACCCCTGGGTGGGGTTGAAGGACTAATCACCAGCCAGAGCCCTGGTTCGAGTGGGGTGAGCTCTGCTCAGCTGTTTAGCAGGTGTGCAGGTTCCTTTATTGGTTAATCGATTTTCTCTGCAATGCTTTTGCCATACGAATCAATGTGCTTGCTGAGGGAGAGCTGGGCGGCGCCGTATAACTGCCGGCAATGCACTGTTTGCAGCCTCTGGAGAGAAAGCAAAGTGCCAATGCTGGCCACCCGCCAGCCTGCTTTCCTGGGCAATAGCACAGTGTAAGCAGGGGGCTGCACAGCCTGGAAATACCCCGGGCAGCAGGGAGAGAGACGCGGGTCTCCACCCAAGAGAGGGGACAGCTGGGGAGCAGAAGGGTGGGGGCCCTTGGTGGGCTATTGAGGGGGATACAGGTGCAGGCGCCATGAATGGTGCCACCTGCCAACCCAGTGCCACCGCTGGGGGAGTCGGTGCATCGCTGCGCTCGGCCCTGCTCCCGTGTCCGGGACTGGCACCAGTTAGTGGTTGGAGGCCGGAAGAGAGAGTCTCCTTAAACTCCTCTGGTCTGTGCCTGTGCTTTGGGGCAGGAGGTCTCGTTCCCTGCAGGGGGAGGCGTTTATCCGGCCACAGCCCCCTCTGGCCTCAGGGGGGAAAGGGAAGGATCCTCGACACGCACGCCTGCACCCATCCTGGCCAGCGAGGTGGCCTGACAGCAGATGGGCAGAGCCAGCCGCGGTGGATGGATGGTCGTGGGAACCCACCTCCTCCTCTTGGAAGTCCATGCAGTCCCAGTGGTGAGCCAGCGTGGCGCTTTTCCTCTTCCAGTACTCCAGGAAGGTCACGGCCCAGAAGGACATGAAGACGCTGAAGAAAACGGTCCCGGGGTGATCAAACAGGTACCCAACCTGCAGGGGCACAGATCAGAGGGGCCACACGGCCTCTTCACCAGACGCAGAAGCCCCTTTTCCCCTGCACATGCATTTACATCTTCACCGCCTCCATCTCACACCTCTAGCATTGCTCCCTACAGCGCCTCCTGCTGGCGCGGGGATAGCTGGACGCTCTCCTTGAACCGGTGCCCCAACGCCTTTCCCACCTTGAGTTGGGACAGGCTGGCGCTAGTTCCTGGGGCTGGTACTACTGTGCCATTTCCTACAGCGCCTCCTGCTGGGAGATGCTGGGACTGGAGTAGCCAGGGGCTCCCCTGCAGTCAAAGCTCCCGCCCCCTTCCCCTCAGCACAGCTCTGAGCAGCGCCAGCAGAGGGAGCTCCAAGGCATGGCTTTGTGGGCGTCTGTGCAGGGATAACCCCAAAAGTGGAGATTTCTCACTGCATCGAGCTGGGCCCCCTTGGGCAGCAGGGTCTGGGCCCTGCCTGCATTAGCCCCCAAGCAGCCTTCCCTTACCTTAGCCATGGGGCAGATCTCCGAGATGTTCCAGGTCTCACACGTGTCGCAGAGCGGACACATGAGGAACTGGCCTCCGCTCTCGCAGATCTCCTGCCTGGCGGGAGCGAGCACAGGGCTGGCTTAGCAGGACACGGCTCCTCAGGAGAAACACAGGGCTAGCACTTCACCAACCCCACACCCACTGCATACACGCACACACATGCACAGGTCCCCACACGCACCGCCACATGTGCACACACATGTACACATACCAGCACATGCATGTGTCTGCACAGACACACATGTTCTTGCACAGGTAGTTATCATCAGGGCGCTCCAGAACAACCTGGGATGGAGTCAGCAGAAGTGCCCCAAACTCCCACCCAGCCTCTGAACTCGGGTGGGGAGAACAGCTCAGGCCGAAACCAGCCAACATCTGACAACGTCCACCCCAGAGATGGAGCTCAGGTTCGTCAGGCTCAGCTTCATCCCAGAGAGCCACCCGTCCATCATCCAACCACCCAGCCAGCCATTGACACACACACCCGTCCATCCATCCACCCACCCATCCATCTATCCAGCCAGCCATTCACACACACACCCGTCTATCCATCCATCCACCCACCCATCCATCTATCCACCCACCCACCCACCCATCCATCTATCCAGCCAGCCATTCACACACACACCCATCCATCCATCCATCCATCCATCCATCCACCCACCCATCCATCTATCCAGCCAGCCATTCACACACACCCCCGTCCATCCACCCGTCCATCCACCCACCCATCCATCCATCTATCCAGCCAGCCAGCCATTCACACACACCCCCGTCCATCCATCCATCCATCCATCCATCCGTCCACCCATCCATCCATCTATCCACCCACCCATCCATTCCTCCACACACACACCCATCCAATCATCCATCCATACATACATACATCCGCCCAACTATCTATCATCTCCCCACCCGCCATCCAACAACCCATAATCCCCTCACCCACCCTTCTATCTAGTCACCACATATCACAGCACCTCCTTGTGTCGCCCCCTCCCTCCTTTCTTCTGACACTGGTGACCCTGGGGCTTTTGCTAGGCCTGGGAGCGGAGAGTGATGGGAGCTGCTGGAGTAGCCCCTATAGCGACCTGCCCCCCCGGCCCTGCGAGAAGGCCGCACGGGGCCGCACACTACAGTAATGGCGGCTGGAGGCAGCCTGTGAATTCCTGCGTCTGAGGGCTGGATGTCGGTGGGGGGGGCCCCCGGGGGGGGAGGGTAGGATGGCAGGGGTCTTCCTCACACACACCACGTGTCCCCCCCGCCCACGCTCCCAACCCCAGCCCCACAGACTCACGCTGGCGTGTTGGTTCCCATGGCAACCAGGCCTGCGAGGAAGACCACGGTGCCCACGGCCGCAGCAGGGAGCAGCCAGGCTGTGTAGAAGCCTGCAGAGGGGACGGGCATGTGAGACCAGCCCCCGGAGGAGGGCGACACCGGGCACAGGAGACCCCCTCCCTCCCCTCTCCATCAAGGGTGGGGCACCAAGACTCCTGGGTTCTACCCCTGGGGCTGATGCCCTGTGTGGCTTGGGGCAAGTCCCTCCCTCATCCGTGCCTCGGTTTCCCCAGCTGTAAAATGCAAACAACGATCCTGCCCCACCTGGCAGGCTGGGGGCAGGACTAAGGCACTCGCAGACCTCCACATGGCACCTCGCTCGCCCTCTTCCACCGCACGCCTGCCCACGCCCCTGCGAAGCAGGAGCACAGGCACCAGGGCAGCATCCACATGGCACTGCTGGCACTTAGCGGCAACACCAAGGGAAAGAACCAGGAGACCTGCCCACGTGGTCCTGCCCCATGGCCCTTTCCGTACCAGTCAGGGTGCTGGGAGTCTGCCTCTGCCGGCAAGGACACCGAGAGCTCTGGGCAGTGCCACCAGGCAGCACAGGCTGGGTGGGCCTGGCTGGGGGCAGGGAGAAGCCCCGGGGCTCTGTGTGTCCAGCAGGCTCCAGGAAGGATCCCCTTGATCCCCATCCCAGCCCCAAGCTGGCCCCCGGGACGCTGCACGGGGGGCGCTAGGGGGCGGTGGGGCAGAGGTGGGCTCTCACCCAGCCAGGCGAAGTAGATGGCAAGCTTCTCCCCGAAGTACTGGCGGATGTGATCCAGTGGCTGGTACCGGTACCAGCTTCCCCACTGGGCCCAGAAGCGGTAGAGGACTTGGCGAGGGTTCAGGGCTTCACCGGGGACCTCAGACTCAGGCGTCTCGAAGGGGCCCTGGGTCAAGGCAACAGAGAGGGGGACGGGTCAGCCACCTGCACAGCAAGGGGCGACCGCGGATGGGGCAGGGTCTCTGCGGTGCCCAGGGGCAGGGCTGCCAACGGCTGTCCGGGACCCCCGCCTAGTGCCAGCTGAATGGCCGCAGTGACCAACCAGGACCTGCAGAGCCAGCAGCTGCCCCCCAGTGCCCCCCATATCCCAGCTCCGGAGGGACGTCTCCCTCCCAGGCACCCCCCATATCCCAGCTCCGGAGGGACGTCTCTCTCCCAGCCCCACCCCCCCATCCCAGCTCCGGAGGGACGTCTCCCTCCCAGGCCCCCCCCATCCCAGCTCCGGAGGGACGTCTCTCTCCCAGCCCCACGCCCCCATCCAAGCTCCGGAGGGACGTCTCCCTCCCAGCCCCACGCCCCCATCCAAGCTCCGGAGGGACGTCTCCCTCCCAGCCCCACCCCCCCATCCCAGCTCCGGAGGGACGTCTCTCTCCCCGCCCCCCCCCCCCACCCCAGCTCCGGAGGGACGTCTCTCTCCCAGGCACCCCCCATATCCCAGCTCCGGAGGGACATCTCCCTCCCAGGCCCCCCCATCCCAGCTCCGGAGGGACGTCTCTCTCCCAGGCCCCCCCATCCCAGCTCCGGAGGGACCGCAGCCCCCCTGGCGGCCCCTACCTCGTGCAGCGGGAAGGCAGCGGTGTACACCCGCTCGTTCAGCAGCCGGTTGATCCCGATCTCGGCGCGTTTCCGCTTCCCGTAGACGGTGCGAGCCAGGATCTCATAGACCTGCCGACCCGAGGGGCGCGGCGCCATCAGCAAAGTCCACCCTCGCCGGGGCTCGCACGGAGCAGGAACCCAGCAAGCCCCGGCTGGGCTCAGCCCTGTGGAGCTCACACACCGGGGCCTTGTGCCAGGGCCTCGGGACGCTAACGGGAGCCTTCGCATTGACCTTTCTGGCCCAGCCCCCAGGGCAGGAGCTGCCCGCGGCTCTGATGCCCCCACATTCCCCTTGGCCCATGCTAGATGCAGGCAGAGGGAGCCTTCCTGGCCCTTCCCCAGGCAATCAGCCGTGCCCTGGAGCCTGAGATTGGATTCGAACACACGTCGCTGGTTCTAGCGTTTCCCACCAGCTGTGGGGCCTGTGGAGGCTGAAGCACAGAGCTGGGTCCGAAGCCATGAAGGGGGAATCTGAGTTGGGGTTTCTACACAGAGCTGGGGGGCTGGATCTGGGGGGTTAAATCAGCCCATTAGAGAGATAGGGGATTTCGATCTGGCCTCCCGCCACATGACAGGTCCGCGGAGCTTCCTTTAGTGCCACGGGCAAGAGGGTTAATTACGGACCCGGGCAGAGCATGGCTGGGGCAGATCAATGCTGGGAGGGGGGGCAGGCCCCTGAGGTCCCCAGGCTCCCCCCACCCTACTTACGATGCGATGTCTCTGGGTGTTGCTGAAGTAGGAGTCCCGGGAGTCGCTGCCCAGGAACCTGTGGGGGATAAACAACAAACAGCCCCGCTGCAGTTGGGCCAGGGGAAGGGAGAGCAAGGACGGTGCTGCCTGGCGGGCTTGGGGTCCCCTCCGCCTAGGGTTGCCAGGTGTCCGGCTTTCGACGGGAACGTCCAGTTGAAAAGGGAAACTGGCAGCGTCCGGTCAGCACAGCTGACTGGGCACTCAAAGTCCGGTTACCTGCAGTAACTGGCCTCTGCCACTGGGGGGTGGGCAGAGAAGCAGCCGCTGCTGGAGCCTGGAGGAGCGAGAACTGGCTGCTCCCGGACCAGGTTCCAAAGTAGGTACCAGGGGTGTGTGGGGGGGGTGTTAACCTGTCTGCCCCACACACCCCGCTGTGCCCCGATTTCCCCAGCCCCTCACTCCAGGGACCCCCCTCCCCGCTCCGTTGTGCCCCGATTTGCCCCGCCCCCCCCCCCCCCCCCCCCCCGCTGTGCCCCGGGTGCCCCGGCCCCTCGCTCCCCGGACCCCCCCCCCCGCTCCGCTGTGCCCCGCTTTCCCCAGCCCCTCACTCCAGGGACCCCCCCCCCCCCTCCGCTCTGCCCCGATTTCCCCAGCCCCTCACCACAGGGACCCCCCCCCCCCCTCCGCTCTGCCCCGATTTCCCCAGCCCCTCACTCCAGGGACCCCCCTCCCCGCTCCGTTGTGCCCCGATTGGGCAGGCTCCGCCTCAGCTCCTCCCAGCCCGGCTCTGCAGACAGCAGTTGAGTCCCAGGGGAGGGGGGAGCGAGCAATGGGGGAAGGGGTGGAAAGCGAGCGACGGGGGGGGGGGGCACACTACAGGTGTGGGGGGTTGACGGAGCAGGGAGCAGGGCGGATTTGACCTGGGAATGTTGCAGGGGAGTTACATTGGGGATGGGAAGGAAGCTACCTGAGCTGTAACCTGAGCCAGGAGGGGGGTTGGGAGAAGTGACACCTTCTGGCCGGGAGACTGAACAAAGGAGAGGAGGAGCAGGGGGAAGGGGGAGACCGGCTGGAGGAGTTTTTTAGTTTCAGTTTTGGGCTGGGTGGGGAAACGCAGGGAACCGCAAGCTGGGGGCTAAGTTCCCTAAAACCCCCAGAAGGACTTGATTGAGGGGTTCTGGTTGTACCTACAAGCTCTGCTTGGGGCTGTGTTCCTGTCATCTAATAAACCTTCCGTTTTACTGGCTGGCTGAGAGTCACGGTGGAGAGAGGGGTGCAGAGCCCTGACTCCCCCACTCTCCGTGACAGGGGGGCTCAAAGAAAGAGGTGGGGCAGGGAGCGGGGCCTCGGGGAAGGGGCGGGGCAGGGGTGTTCGGTTTTCAGGGATTAGAAAGTTAGCAATGCCTCCCG
This sequence comes from Platysternon megacephalum, assembly GCA_003942145.1. Lineage (NCBI taxonomy): Eukaryota > Metazoa > Chordata > Testudines > Platysternidae > Platysternon > Platysternon megacephalum. The sequence goes on along the minus strand of QXTE01000014.1, from coordinate 17,507,555 downwards.
CAGAGCCAGGGCCGAGCTGGGAGACATGAACTCAGGGGGACCCTGCGAGGTGTTGGCCTTGCTCCAGCGCCCTCGAGAGGGTCACGCGGGCAACGCCTGGTCTCATCCAGGCAGGGATTTATTCCAGGCCCGTCTGTCACGGAGTGTGGGGGAGTCAGGGCCCTGCACCCCCGGCTTCCTGCGATTCACCATGACTCGCAGCCAGCCAGTAAAGCAGAAGGTTTATTGAGATGACAGGAACACAGTCCAAAACAGGTCTTGCCGGTACAGACAACAGGAGCCCCTTTAGTTAGGTCCATCTGGGGGCCCCAGGGAGGCCACTGCCCCGCTGGGAAGCCCAAGCCCCGTCAGGGCTCCCCTCTTCATTTCCAGCCAGCTTCCAAAACTGAAAACTCCTTCCAGGCGTCTCCTTCCTCCCTTCCCCCTGGCTCCTCCCCCAGCCTTTGTCCTTTGTCCACATTCCCAGTCAGAGGTGTTACCTGGTCTGCAACTCCCCTCCTGGGTTCTCATGTTACATGCTCAGGTATCCTTCCTTCCCCCATGCAGGCAGTCCCAGCCAAGCTCCCCTGCAACCTTCCCCCTCAGTATTCAAAGAACACAACAAAACATTCTCACTTTGTCACACCGTCACCAGGGTATCTGAGCGCCTTCCTGAGTGCAGGAGCTGCCATGAGTAGCAGGAAGGGTGGCCCAGTGGTCAGGGCGGTAGCCCAGGACTCGGAAGGCCTGGGTTCAAATCCCTGCTCTGCCACAGACTCCCTGTATGATCCTGGGCATGTCACTCAGTGTCTCTGGGCCCCTGGCCCAACAGGGCTGCCAACTCTGGCCAGGCTCCCAGGGGGACCAGGCTAAACCCCGTCAAGAGAGGGAACTGCTCAGATACTGTGGTAATGGGCCCGGGGCCAAGAACCTGTGAGTCCCCCAGCCCCCGAAGGGATGGGAGGGTCCACTCCTGACCCTCCCAGGTAGCCCCTAGGGTGACACACAGCAAGGGAAAGGAGCCTCAAGGGGAGCAGCTGGGCATGAGATGGCAGGACCAGGCCAGCACTCGCTGAGGGGTGGGAAATGGCTGCACAGGGGCAGCCGCTGCCTTCGCGACTGGCATCGTCAGCTGCTTTAAAAGCCTCTCTGGGGACATCCCATGTGCAGGGCCAACAACCAGCCCAGGAGGGGAGAGCTGGGAGTTAATTTCCTGGCAATGCTTCTTCTCTCCTCCCCCCCAACATTGAAATTCAGGCTGGGATCTGCCCACCCCCCAAGGTTACTTGACTCCAAACCCAGCTGCATGGAGGGCTGGAAAATCTCTCCCACTGAGATGGGCACCAGGGGCTCTGATGGATTGTTCTCGCCATCCCACTGCAGCACGACGGACAGTCAGCGCTCGGAGCAGGCCTGGGGGTCAGGGCAGAGGGAGCTCGGTACATAACTAGACAATGGTATGGGTCTGGCGCGGGGGGGGCTGCAGGTCGGGATTGAGGGGCACCAGCAGAGCAGTTGTGGGGGAAGCTAGTGATTTTATGAACGACACATTCACCCACCAGCAGGTGCCTGGCGAGTTACCCGCACAGCATTGCTGGACAGGAACTCGCGGGCACAGGGTGGGTGGGTGGGTGGGGGGGGGGGGTTCCCTCAGCCCCAGCCCATTGGGAGCGGCTGCCCCCTCCCCCGCCCAGACTCACTTGTCCAGCTTGGACCTGCGGAAGGCGCAGGTGTAATAGTCCGCGGGCTTGTTGGGGACGTGCTGGTGCAGGGCGTTGGGGATGCGGAGCCTCCTCAGGACCTCGGCGGAGCTGTTCCAGTCCGGGTTGGGCTGGGCCTGCGGTCAGCAGAGAGAGCGTCAGGGCTGGGGAACCTCCCAGACCAACAGTCGCCTCTGGGCGGAGATGGGGCCAGTCCCCCCACTACTTCCTACACACAGGGGGACCTAGCAGGGCTGGGGGGGCTGGGATAGCAGGGAGCTGCGGGTTGGGGTTGAGGGGTGCTGGCAGAGCTGGGTGGGGAGCCCAGGGCTGGGATAGCCGGGGGCTGCGGGTCGGGGTTGAGGGGCGCTGGCAGAGCTGGGGGGGCTGGGATAGCAGGGGGCTGCGGGTCGGGGTTGAGGGGCACTGGCAGAGCTGGGGGGGGAGCCCAGGGCTGGGATAGCAGGGGGCTGCGGGTTGAGGGGCGCTGGCAGAGCTGGGTGGGAGGCACCCTTCCCCAGCAAAGGGCAATGGGGGGGCTGGTGGGAGAGACCCCGCCCCGGCGGGGCGCACAGACCTGCAGGGGCGCTCGCATGCACAGCTCCTCGGCATAGTACACCAGCACGTCCCACGGGGCGCTCAGCTTCAGGTAGTGGATGGTCTTCCGCTCGCTCAGCGTCTCCTCCTGGGGGGGAAGCAGGAGGGGGCTGAACACGGAGCCCCCAGGGCCTATAGGGGACACACAGCCCTGGGGTCAGGCAGGGGACAGCCGCCTTCTCCCCGACTGCTGCGTCCTGGGGCCAGCAAGGCCTCGAGATCCTCCCATTGCACCGTCACCCCAATCAGCCGCAGCCAGGCCTGGCTGGAGCCGGGAGGGACGCGGTGGGGGGCCTTGGGAAGGAGGGACATGGCAAGGGCCTGGTGGGGATGGGATGCAGCAGGGGCCCGGACCCAGTGGGGAAGGGGAAGGATGAGGTGGGGGGCTGGGGCTCGGAGGGGGGGACACTGCGGGGGATCAGGCCTGGAGAGGGGAGGGACCCAGTGGGGGAGGGGAAGGATGGGGTGGGGGGCTGGGGCTCGGAGGGGGTACACTGCGGGGGATCAGGCCTGGAGAGGGGAGGGACCCAGTGGGGGAGGGGAGGGATGGGGTGGGGGGCTGGGGCTCGGAGGGGGGGACACTGCGGGGGATCAGGCCTGGAGAGGGGAGGGACATGCCAGGGGCCTTGGGTTGCCAGACATCCAGTTTTCCAGCGAACGCCCAGTGACTCCGGTCGGCGGCGCAACAGGGACCCGGGGCTAAGCCAGGCTCCCGGCCTGCCCACAATTCACACGGCCGCCAGGTCCCTGCGGCTCCTAGGCGAATGGGCGGCCAGGGAGGCTCCACGCGCTGCCCCCGCCCCTTGTGCCGGCTCTGCAGCTCCCATTGGCCGGGAACCGTGATGGACCCCGCAGCCTCCTCCCGCACCTCAACTCCCGGCCCCACCCCAGAGCCTGCCCTCGCAACCAGAGTCCTCAACACCCCCCTCTCCCCGCACCCCAACCCCCTGCCCCAGCCGGGTGAAAGTGAATGAGGGTGGGAGAAAGCAAGCGATGGAGGGAGAGCGGATGGAGCGAGTGGGAGCAGGGACTCGGAGGAGGGGCGGGGATGTTCAGTTTTGTGCGATTAGAAAGTTGGCAACCCTACAAGGGCTTGGGGCCCAAGGGGAGAGGGACGCAGCAGGGACCTGGGGGGGGGGGAGAGACACAGCAGGGGCCCGGGGCCCAGGAGGGGGAGGATGCGGCGGGGACCGGAGGGGGGAGGCACATGGCAGGGGCCCACCGTATAAGTCTCTCCTCTCACCTTCTCCATCAGCAGCCCGGCATTTCTCAGGTTGTTGAGGAACTTCCTCTTCCAGTGCTCGTGGTGCCCACGTGGCCGGTCGTCTCTGGCCTCGGGGGCTGCCAGCTTCCCCCTCCTCTTCTTCGGGGGGCGCACCTTCTCCTCCCAGACCAGCACGAAGTCTGCGGGGGCAAAGGGGAGGGGGCAGGGAGCCTCCCGCAGGGCCGGGGAGCAGCAGAGAAACTCACCGGGATAATAAAGCATCCAGACCAGGCACAGGGGGGAGGGGAGACAGCAGCCCTAGGGCCCCTAGAGTGTGGGGCCACACATGCCACCACCGCCCCCTGCTGGAGGGAACATCAGCCCCGCTCTGGCACGTGCAGCCCACCAGCTGGGGCTCCTCACTGCTAGCCTCAGCGGAGATTCCCCGGGCACTGCAGCAGGACGCCCACAGGCGGTGGGAGCTGGCGAACGGGAAGCCCCTACAGCCGCAGCCCACAGGTGTGAGCAGGGCACTGGGGAGGGAGGGAGCATCATTAACGTAGCCGAGCAAAGGGCTTGGGATCATTTCATTACTGCTCTGGACAATGTCCGTTAGCCAGTGGAACCCTCTGCCACACGATGTTGCCGAGGAAAAGAGATTTAGGGAGCACATGGTCGCAGAGCAAGGAGGGTCATGGGGCTGGGACGCAGGAGATGGAGGGTCACTTGTTGGCTCCGCTACTGACCCCCTGGGCATCCTTGGGAGAGTCACTTGCTCTTTGTGCCTCTGTCTGGGGCAACGAGCATCTCTGTGCCCAGCCCCCAGAACAGCCCGGGAGGCCCATTGGCAGTTGGCACAATGCAAAAGAGCTCCAAGGCTGCTCTAGGGCAGACTGCAGAGGGCAGTGACGTAGGGTGGCTTAGAGACCCCCGGGTCCCCCTCTTGGGCTGCACCGGGCCCAGCTCACACTGCGTGGGTCCATGTCCCTCTCTGGGCTCCTCTGGCTGGAGCCTGCGGGGCTATTCGGAGAGCCTGGGCTGGCAGCCATCCCAGACAGGGGGCCCGGGGAGCTGCCGAGGGACAGGGCAGGGCAAGGGGGCGCTCACCGATCTTGGTTTGCCCATCTCGGAAATAGTTGCCCCTGAGGTTGGGGCTGTAGCCTTCGTCGCCGTGCACGTAGATGGGATCGTCCTCTTCCTCTTCCTCCTGCAGCCAGGAAACAAACGAGACAGAGGGGCAGGGGAGGCGTGGTGGGGGCCGGGGAGGCGTGGTGGGGGC
>QXTE01000014.1:17479797-17502570 GCA_003942145.1 Platysternon megacephalum | reverse complement strand
AGGCGTGATGGGGGCCGGGGAGGTGTGGTGGGGGCAGGGGAGGCGTGGAGGGGGCAGTGATGGGGGCAGGGGAGGCGTGGTGGGGGCAGGGGAGGCGTGATGGGGGCAGTGATGGGGGCCGGGGAGGCGTGATGGGGCCCGGGGAGGCGTGATGGGGGCCGGGGAGGCGTGGTGGGGGCAGTGATGGGGGCCGGGGAGGCGTGGTGGGATCAGAGAAGAACCGTGCAGCTCCCGCGCCCCGGGCCAGCCTCGGCCTCATGCCCAATCTCGGATTCATTGTGTCCGTGGCGGGGAGCTGGGGAATGTTTCAGTGCTCGGGAAACCGAGAGGAGGAACCTAGAGCCAGATGGGCTGCTTCACCCCACAGCCCTGCCGGTGCCCCTCAGTCCCGACCCGCAGCCCCCCCATCCCAGCCCTGGGCTCCCCCCGGCCACGTTTCTGCAGATGCGCTACAGAACACCAGCGACCCTGAAGGCCAAACCTTCGCCTCGCTTACCGCCCTGGGCCTGTTCGGAGCCGCCCCCCACCTCAGGGACACTGACTCCATTAGCTCCAGGAGAAATCAGCGAGAAACCAGCTCTGCTGAGGATTCCCACCAGGGTCGGGCTCAACTCGGGCAGCCCCTGAGCTGCAAGGACCCCCCCAGCTCTCTCCTCCTCCAAGCCCCACTCCTCCCCGTTCAGCCAGGCCAGTGGCTGAAATGGCCCCAGTAACTGACCGCGGGAGCTTTGCAGAGGCCTGGCCCAGAGCAGCAGCAGACTCGGCCTAGACTCAGAGCCGCGGTTCTCAATCTATTAACCATTGTGGGCTGCAGCCACCCAATCCAGACGCTGCCTGTATGGCCCTGAGGATGGGACCCAGGCTGCAGCTGGGGCTGATGGGGCTGAGAACCGCTGGCCTAGAGAGAGGGGCCCGAGCTGGGACCTGCGCCAGGGCAGCGGCAGGCCTGTGCCCCCCACTGATGCCACGCGGCAGGCAAAGCACCTGTGATGCACCAGGGCTGCGTCTGGAATGACGGAGGGGAAGGGGAGGGTTGGATTACAGGGGGTTGGGCAGCTCCCCTCTGCCCCCCGAACTCCTGCCGGGATCTATCGTGAAGGCGGTTCCCAGAGATCGGGGACATGGGAAGAGCCGCAGTTTGTGAAATGGACGAACTCCCCCCAACCCACCCCCCAGAACTCAGCACCACCACGGGCGTCGCCCCTGGCAAGGGGGACTTGGGGGAACGACGANGAACTCCTGCCGGGATCTATCGTGAAGGCGGTTCCCAGAGATCGGGGACATGGGAAGAGCCGCAGTTTGTGAAATGGACGAACTCCCCCCACCCTACCCCCCAGAACTCAGCACCACCACGGGCGTCGCCCCTGGCAAGGGGGACTTGGGGGGACGACGGGAGGGCTGGAAAAGCAGCATTTCCAGCTGTGGCAAAGCAGGGAGGATGGGACTGATGCCAGGGTGGCAGATGCCCCTGGGGAAGCCCGTCTGGTAGCCTGGGGGCTGGCTCAGCTACTGCACTGCAGTGTGGGGGGAGGCCGGCAGCGTGGGAGTCCCGGCCGGGCTAGGATGGAACACGGGCGGGGACGTTTCGCTGCCCTCCAGATGGGCACTGCGGGGCGTGAGCTGTTTCTGTTGGCGCTCCCAGTCTTTAGCTGGAGCAGAGGCTCCTTGGGGCCAGGGGTGCCCTGAGCCAGGGAGGACAGAGGGATCCCTGCTCCAGCCCCGCACACACCTGTCTGTCTGTCTGTCTGTCCATCCGCTGTGAAAAGAGTCGAGTCTGCAAACCGAACGTGCACTGGGGGCTCACCGCTCCCAGCTCAGACCCTGGGCCCACAGAGGCCTTTGGGGACAAGGGGGGAGCTGGCAACGCCCCCCACATCCTGCACTGGGGGCACTTGTGGGAATCAGAACTGCTGGCCCCCAAGCACCGATCTTGGGGGTCTCTCGTCTATGGCAGCACGCATGGCTCAGGGTGACCCGCCGGCTCCAGTGACTGCAAGGCAGCAATTCTGCAAGGGCCACAAGTGAAACGAGTTTGTCGGTCTCAGCTTAGTCTTTCGCCAGCGTTGGTCTCCGGACGGGAAACAATACACGGTTTGGCCCGAGGCGCCTGGCACTGGGAGAGCTCGGGGTGGGTAGGGTGGGGCGGGGCTGCAGACTGGGACGGCGGGATGTTGGCAGAGCGGTGGGTTGGGGGCACAGAGCCGGAGTAGCAGGGGATTTTCACAAAGCAAATCCACCCGGTTTTCTCCACCCCTGTCCGTGTTCCGCCGGGGGGCATGGGGGCTGGGCTGCGTGGGCATCGGATACCAGGTGTTTTTCTCACGAGCGCAGGCAAGATTTTTTAAAACAAGGATGAAACCAACTGCACCCCCCACCTCCCCCTGCCGTGGAACACCTGAGAATACCCTTCCCCCAATCACAACCCGCCCCCCAGCCCGGCAAACACCCCCAATCACCACCACCAGCCGCGCTGCCAGGGCAAGGCCGGGGTTGCTGAGCTCCAGGAACGCCCGGGCCCGATTCTCCTCTCCCGCCCTTGACGTCTGCGGCATTCGCTGGGCCTCAGGAAGAGCAGACCCCAGACCCCTCTCTCTGCAGCAGCCCGGCCGGCCCCTGGTAGCCGCTCTCCCTCTGTGCCCCCTCGTACTCACGAAGCCGGCGTAGGGCATCCCGTTGTAGACGGTGCCGGAGGAGCCGCTGGACAGGCGGGAGCGGCTCTTGTCCAGGGCGATGAGCAGGCTGGTGTCCTGAGCGCCTGCCTCCGACCCCTTCTTCCGGATCATGGTGCTGAGTCTGCGATGCCAACGTCAGGACCCTGCTGCCATGGCCCCCCAGGGGACCAGGGCGATAAGACCCAGCAGCGATGGCTACCCCTAAAGGGGAGCCGTCGGGGGCCTGGGCTCCAGCCCCAGGGCTGCGCTGAGCAGCGTGGGGGGCCGTGCGGTCTCTACTCCAGGAGCCCCTGTTCAAAGCATCCCTGCGCCTGGAGGTGGGTGAGAGGTGATGGCAGCATCGTAATTCCTAGTGAACCAGCAGCTGCGATGGGACCCCCCCTCCTGCCCTCTGTGCACGCCCCCGCGACGGAGCTGCCAGGGGAACTGAGTCCAGCAGCAGCAGCAGCTGCCTGGCGGTGGCTGGTAATTATAGAGCTCCAATCAGTGCAGGATGTAGGCGCTGCTGGAGGAGGAGACTGGAGTCCTGGGAGGTGTGTGCAGGAGAGGGGGTAGATGGATGCAGCTTTTCCATGCCAGGCAGAGAGCAGCGGATGCAGACCTGCTCCGGGGTGGGGCTGAGGTGTCTCTGGGCCCCACATGACACAGGGGGTCAATGGCAGTGAATTGCACGGCAGGGCGGGAAGGGCTGATGTAAGAGAGAATTACACAGCCAAAGGATTACGGGCTTGTCCCCCTTCTACGTGTAGGAGGCAGCAGCACCTAGCGGTTAGAGCTGCGCTCAACTAACTGGTGCCACAACAGCACCAGCTTGGAACAGCGTCGTCCCCCCTGTCCGCACAGGATCCCAAAGCGCTGCACACGCTTGATGAATTAAGCCGCACTACCCTTCTCCCCGGGAGGCAGAATCCTCCCTGCTTCACAGATGGGGAAACTGAGGCACAGAGCGGGCACCCACATTCATGGCAAGAATTGAACTCTGACCTCCTGATTCCCAGGCCAGTGCTCCAACTGCACGGCTACGTGTCTCTCGCTCTAGCCGGGGGCTGGTTACTAGCCCGAAGAGCCACTAAGCTACAAGCCCAGGGGAAGCCAAAAATAAGATCCCCCTCCCCCCCAGCAAGGGAATGAATTTGAAACCCCCAGTTTCTGCCCTTGCTTGACGGTTTTGGCCATTTTGTGCAAGGAAAAGAGACGCGTCGGTTTCGGTTTTGGGCCGTAGCCACGTCAATTGCGCTTCCAGGCTCTCCTGCAGCAGGTCAGAGCTGCCCTCTGTGAGCTGGTGTTTTAGAAACGCCGCCTCCATTGGAATCCCGGCCCATGCGCCTTGGGTCTCAGCAGCCGTAATCCTCGGGCCCTTACAAAGCTGGGGCCCAGCCCGGTCAGACGGCAGCTTCCTCCGGGCTGCGTGGAATGGGGCTCTCTGCAGAGGATGCTATTAGTGGAATGACGTCAGTTACAGTTCTTGCGAGCATCTCTCGGCCTCTCAAGTTGGCGCAAATTCCTAGTCCCCAGTGGAAAGAGACATTAAATATTAAAGACGCCTCCATGAAAAACACAGAGAGAGAGAGACAGAAGTCTCTGAAAACAAGAGCAGAAGCAGCGGCTTCTAGACCCAGGGAGGAAGAAGCAGAGGAATTTTAGCCTCCCAACAGTGGATGAATTAACCTATTCCCCTTCCCGCGCTCTCGCTCCCCTGCGCCTTGAGGAGAAGACGCTCGTTGCCTGTTGTTTCACATGAACCAGGGTTCGCTTCTGGGCCCTGGCACCACGCACGAGGCTTTGCACCCGGCCCGGGCTCTGCTCGACAGCAAATGAGCGGGCGTTCCCACGTGACGGGGAGGCAATGGAAGGCTCCAGGGTGGCACACGGCTGGGAGACACAGAGATCCGCAGCGACCCGCTGGCTGCGAGCGGCCCAGGCTGACGATCTCAGTTTGGTGGCCAGGTTGAGCTGGCTTTGGGCCCAACTGAAGAATGAGGTGGCCGAGCTCAGGCCGCACCCCGCAGTGTCTGGATAAAAGGCTCCTCCGCATGGTCTGGCTTGGCCTCAGGAGCAGGTCGAGATTGAGGGGCATCAGCAGAGCTGTGCGTGGGGATCCCGGGCTGGACCAGCTGGTGGAGCTCTGGGTAGTGATTCAGGTGCATTGGCACAGCTGGCGAGGGGTCCAGGACTGGAAGAGCAGGGGGGCGGTGGGGGTGGGAGTCAGGCGCGGGGGGGGGGGGCTGCAGGTTGGGTGCATCGGCCGTGTCTGGGCTCCATCATCCAAAGGCGAGGGGCGGGTCTCTGATTTTGATCGCTGTGATCACAGCCAGAGCACAAAGGTCCCATTCGAAGCCATGGCAGCTCTGAGCCAGCTGTTCCTCTCACGTCGCATCTCCAGGGCTGCAGGCCTCGGTGGGATCACACACAGCCGGCTAATTGGGGACACATCCTGCGTCGCTCGCCAGCCACGTGCTGTCCAACACCCGTCAGATCTGTCACCCGGATTCATCACTGCGGCTTCCCTGGCTGCCGAGCCCCTTGGATACGGGACCAGTGAACAACCTACCCCCCGAGCTGCCACCTCCTGCTACTCTGCTCCCCACTGATGCCACGTGGCGGGCAAAGCACCTGTGATACACGCCCAGCTCCTTCCCCTGGGAATGATCCCTGGGGTGCCCCAACAGCTGGGAAGGATCAGCGGGAGTGGTGGGCGGGCCAAGCTGGCAGGCAGGTGCCAGCACATGGGCAGGATCCAAATTCAGCTCCGGCGCGTCCCAGCCTGGCAGCGGCCACCAAGGTTGGAGGAAAGGCCCCTGGGCTGGAGGGAGGGTGGCCCTGTGCCAGTTCAGCTTCCCCTCTATTGAGACTGGGGGCAGAGGAAGCGTGGCTGCAAGGGAAAGCGCTGCAGAGCCAGGCCTGACTAGGGAGGGACAGAGTAATGGGGAGGGATGTAGGGCCCCAGATCCCCCCTCCCCATCGTGGCAGATCCGGAGCGTGGGTTCAGTTCGGATCCTGCTGCCCACGGATCAGCCCCTCCAGTGCTCAGAGAAAGCCCTTTACACACGATTGGCCAGAGCCGCCTGCCCCCCTGGGAAGCACAGAGCATCAGCCCCTGTTCACAGATGGGGAAACTGAGGCACGGAGCGGGGAAGTGGCTCGCCCACGTTCAGACAGCAAGTCAGCGACAGAGCTGGGAACAGAACCAGGAGCTCCCGGCTCCCTGTCTCACTACAAAGCCAGCCCAGCCCCACGTGTCTCGTCCAAATCTCTGCAGTGTGCTCCGGGGGCTGGATATCCTGCTCCAAGAGTCTCTCTTGAGGAATGGGGGCCCAGGGGGCTGCTATGGCCAGTGCTGGCCACAAACTGGCAGGACAGAGGGGCCTGAGAAAACAGGAGTCTGGGGACGGTAGCGAACATCCAGGGCCTTGCTGTTTCTCTAAGCAGGAGAAATGGATGATACGGGTCAGGTATTGCTTTGGTGAAATCCTGTTTATTTACACAGAACGTCCAGCCAGTTCTGCTCCCTTGGACACAGGCAGGACCTTTGATCGGAAAGCCCCAAGTCTGCACCCTCAATCAGTTCTGTGCTCAAGGAGTGCTGTCTCTCTGCTCCTTCTCCAGGCCACCCTCAGGACTGCTTCTCTTACTGTCTGCCGGATTTCTCACCTTACTCGCGCAAACAGCTTGACAAGCAATGCCCCAGCAACTACGTTCTTACCAGGCTCAGGGAAGCCCCTCAGATCACATGGCTTAACCCTGCTCGGGCTTTGCCATGCAGACCAGTGCCTTGGACAGTAGCCTCCTATTACTTCTAACTATCACTCCATAACAGGGCTTTTAATTGCTCCTCCTATTTTGCCTGAGAGAAGGGTATTTAGTGCACACATTGGCTTTAACCAGGCTTGTGATGGTCTTTAGATCAAAGACCTGCTTGATGGTGGCCACTGACACCCCCGAGCATTTGAGTGCTCCCAACCTTTAGAGAGAGGTGGGCTTGAGCTTGGCTCCAACTCCCAGCAAAGACTGCCGGGTGGAGGGATCTTCCTTGTCTGCCTCTCATCATGGGCCCAGAAAACCAGGACACAATGAAGGTCTCGGGCTCCATTCTCAGCTCTCAGGCCCCAGCCCATCTCCGGTACAGGCCGGCGTAGATCTCTGGGCCGGTGGAGACACGCAGAGAAAGAGATGCTCATGTTTCTCTCTTAGATAGAGTCCCTGGGCCTGCACTGATTCTCTGCTGCCAGCTGCTGTGGGGAGTGGAGGGCGTGGCGGTGAGGGTGGAGGGGCAGGGGGCGTTACTGCCAGTGCAGTTTCCATAGGGTGCGTCTGTCTCTGTGGATCCTAGCGCAGTGCTGCACGCCAAGGGGCAGCGGCTGCGACCCCAGAGTACAGAGGTGGGGCTGAGGGGCAGACGTCAGAGCAAAAGCTCCCCAGCAAGGTCAGTCTGGGGCTTTCCCCGTCCCCTCAAACTGGCCTGTTCGACCTGCCTCCCCACTCCTCTGCTCTGCCTCATCCCCCCTGGGTGGAGCTCCCCCTTCCCCCCCCCACAGCCAAGCTGAAGGAACAAGAGGGGGAATCAAACCCCCTAGTCAAAGGAGAGGGAAGATGGCCTAGTGGTTAGTGCTCAATTTCCTGTGACACAATCTCTCTGGGCCCATCCGTACAATAAGGACCATTCTTAGGTCCTTAGCAGCCCCCCAGCACCAGAGCATCTGAGCCCCCACAACCTTAACTGGATCACACACACACACACACACGCGGCAGGGCTGTTATCCCCACTATACAGATGGGGAGCTGAGGCCCAGGGAAGCTAAGGGCAGAGCCACAAAGGGATTCCAAAGGGAGTTAGGCACCTAAATACCTTTGAGGGTCAGGGCCGAAGTGACTTGCCCGAAGTCCTACAGAGCAGGGAATTGAATCCTTGGCCACATCACTTCACTGCTCCTTGCCTCAGTTGCCCCTCCCAGTCCTTGTCTATCTTGTCTATTTAGCCTACAAGCTCCTTGGGGCAGGGACTGTCTCGCCATGTGTCCGTGCAGCGCCCAGCACACAGGAGACCTGGTTTCAATGGGGCCCTCCAGGGGATATTAAAATAAAAACCCCGGGGAGCCGTGCAGTGGATTCAGTAGATCTAAGCTAAGTGGCTTTTCCCCTCACTCCCTGTAGACGAGACCGTCTAGACATGACTCCGATGGGTTGGTTGTCAAGCTCACTTCACTTCCCAAAATCCTCTTTGCTGAATAAAGCGCCCCAGGAAGTGGCCCCGGGCCCCTGGCTGTTGGAACCCTCCGCCGGGAGCTAGAAAGTCTGCGCCCGGAAGAGGGACGTGATCAGAGGGGCGAGGCAGGGGCGGGCGCACACGAGACACCGCCACAGGTGCTGGAACTGGGGGAGCTGCCGCACCGCCGGGCGTGAAGTGGTCTCCATCACGTGCAGGGTTTACAGTTTGGTTCAGTGGCTCTCACCCCCACCCCACTGCTCCAGTTCCCCTGGACATCGCCGATGCCAGGAGCTGAAATGAACAGAGCACGTTTCCTGGCACGAGCCGGCCTCGTATCTGCGAGTTTGGGTGACAGTCGGCAGAACGTGATCCCCAACACGTTCCGCGAAAGCCGCCCCCGCTTCTCGGGCCATCTGGCGTCTGTCTGTATTTGGAGCAATCCTGGAAGGGAACCCTGGGTCCGATTCAAGGGAGCATTTAAACCCAATTCCACACCACTCTCATTCCCTCCCCACAGGTGTCTGAGACAGACACACACACACACACACAAGCAATTCCACAGTTAAAGTTGTAACTTGCTTTCCATTCCAAGCCAGATTTTTATGGCCCCCCTCCCCCACAATCATTCTTCTCTGGAGTGCCACACGCATGATCCGTTGCCGGAGGGGTGGGGTGGGTGAACATTTTGAGGTTAATCACATGAGGTTTCTAAGATCTGGGACTGGAAACCAGTGTGCATTTCCCTCTCTGAAAAGCCATCTCTCTTCAGCTGGGAAGCCGTCTCTCTAAAGTAGCTTGGGGTAGAGGCAGAGTCTGTTTTATTCCCTAGCCTCAGGTGAGGTCTAGGGCTTTGAACGATTTCCGGTAACTTCCGAATGCTTCCCCCAGCCTTATCTGCTATTTCCGAGCCCTCGCTCAGGGCCTGGGGACTTTACCACCTTTGCCCAAGCGCTCATGGTGTTGGTGAACTCTGCAGCCAAACAGCGTTGTTGCAAGAGCAGCAGCTGCCACCTTAACTCTGCCCCCTTAACGTCACCTCTCCTCCCTCACCGGCCTCGCCTCACCAATGGGAAGAACCCGTCAGGTGCCACACGAGAGAGATGCAGGCTGCCCCCGTGTGCACTGTCCGACTGCACAGCCACGTGAGGTGTGTAGAAGGTGCCCTGTAAACTGAGGCATTGGTGTTACGCTTATAAGCAGCACATGGGATCTTTTTCAGGGGAAAAGGCGCCACGCCGCGTTTATTGGAGATACAACAATTAGCATATGCATCCAATCACACACACACACCCCGCCAGTCGATGTTATAGTTACCAGCCCAGAGTCTGGATCAGTCTAGTGGCCAGCCAGGTCGATCACAGGTAGGGAGGAGCCGGGTTCTGTCGGTTGCGACACGATGCTCCGGGGAAGTCTTGGCAGGACGAACTCAACGTTTCATGGCAAGACACCCTGTTTATATAGAGATTTTCCATGAGTTTTGCACCGTCATGCTGTAATCAATTGTCGTTTGACGAGTGCTTGTTTCCTTAAATTGTTTTTCTCATCCTTTATCTTGTTCTTTCATCAAGTCTCTCAGGGAGTTACCCCAGGCTGGTTTTGATCCCAGCGATCTTGTCCTCATTGATCGGTGCCTGTCTCACCTTTAGAGTCGTCAATTTGCCTTCCTCTGACATCTCAACAGGGGCGTGTTGCAACCAATTCAGTTCCTCCCTAGAACATCTGGTCTGGTGATGGTCTTCACACTCGTCTCTTAACACACCCAGTCCTCATTCACACACAACACAGAACTGATTTACACAGAGCATTTGGACAGGAACATCAAATTGCAATGCAAGAGAAAACAATCACAGCGTTCTTTTAAAATACTAAACCTACAACCAAGTGGTGACCCTAAAAGGGTCTTGAAATCAGCTCAGATACAGATTCTGGCTGATGTGTCTTTACCAATGGCCCATTAGGCCGTTCCTTTCTGCTTTCAGAAAGGGTGGCTGGCAGGCTATGGTCAAACCATACAGCAATACATTTAATACATGCTACACTATTATTCTTTCTCCTTCATTTTAAATGATACAAAATACAAACATAAAAATCCTCCTCCTACATCGGCTCAGGGACGGGGGTCGCCGGCCAGAGGGGTCAGCGCGACAAGGAAAGAGTCGATCTCGAGCGGCTGCTCCTGAAGTGCCTCCTTTAGGATACGATCGTTGGTCCGTAGAACCCAACCCGGGCCCCCCGTTGCAGGGCGGAGAGGTGCTGCTGGCGACAGGGTGGGATATTCCTGCAGGACAACGCAACCAGCACTGGCTTTGCTGGGAGCTGGGCTCCTGGCTAGCACATGGGCCCATGTTGTCAAACCCAGCCACTAATTTTGTGAGCCTGTTTTCAGGGTCTGGCAGTTACCCGCAGCTCCCCTGAGGGCAGGGCTGCATTTTGCCCCCTAAAGCAGAGGGTCGTGTGTCACAGCTGGCCCCCCAAGGCTGCCATCCCAGCTTCCTGCCAGGCCACGGCACCCAATGATGCCAGCGCTCCTGTGATCAGCACAAGCAGGGGGCAGAGACTCACCTCAAGTTAGGGTGACCAGACAGCAAGTGTGAAAAATCGGGACGGGGGTGGGGGGTAATAGGAGCCTATCTAAGAAAAAGACCCAAAAATCGGGACTGTCCCTATAAAATCGGGACATCTGGTCACCCTACCTCAAGTCCCACACGGGACCTGGACTGCAACCCGACGCCTCCATGCTGCAGGCAGAGCCAGCGCAGGCTAAACCTCCATGCTGTCCTCCCCCCGGAGGATAAAATTCAATTCAATTCACAGACAGGCGCTATCAACGTTGTGACAGTACGTGCTCCTCTGAGCCCAGAGCCAGCCCAGGTACTAAGGTGATGGGAGCTTCAGTGCAGCCAAACGATACGTTAGCAACGCCACGTCCGAATGCACAGTGGGCTACGATCCACCTAGCTGGTCTTGTGGCCTTGGCACTCACTACCCCAGAGCCGCAAAACTCCCCAGCCCCAAACAACGCTGCAGAAAGTGCTTCCTCTGGTGCCAGCCTCCAATGGCTCCTGTGCCCTGTCGCCCGGGATGCTGCTGCCGTCCTGGTTAGCTACAGGGACGTAGGAAGGAGCACGCAGGCTGGAGCTTTTCTGGACTGGCTCAGATCCAAGCTAAAGCCAGGAGTGGTCAGGGATTTTGGGTACCCGGCGTGAGAGGCTTGGGGCTGAGGTGCTCTGACCCCGAGTCACGTCAGTGTCAGCTGGGGGGTGTTGAGCTCCTCTGGAAATCGCCCCCCCCCGATCAATTTGGCCACAGGTTTGCGTGATGCCAGTGCCAAGCAGGGCGCCTCTGTGTGATGCCAGCGCCAGTGGGGGCAGGGGGCTCCCGGATTTGGAGGCTATAGCTAGTCCTTACATGGCTGCAGCAGAGTCCCACCAAACCAACCTTTGAAAGGCCTCTGGCTCCACCTGCCGGCAGCACCCGGAGTTTTAGGCAAGCTGATTTTCAGCACCGGGATGTGTCCTCTGTGCCAGGCTGCGGTGCTGGGACGAGGCCGGCCATCACTTGGTCCTGGTACCAGAGGTGCTCCGCCAGCCCATTCAGCACGTGCGCCACATGTGCCAGCCCAGCGCGGCCGTCCAGGGTCCGCCCGTCGGCCAGCCGGGGCCCGTTCACGCTCTTCATCCGCAGCACGGGCAGGCGCCAGGCGCGCCGGAACTCGGCCAGGTCCCGCTCGGTGACGTCGGTGTGCATGAACTGATCGAACCTGGGCGGGCGCCGTCAAGGAGGCAGCAGTCAGCATGGCAGGTGGATGGCAGCAGGGCGCCAGCACCGGGGCATCGCACCACAACCACCGCATGGCTCCACCCAGATGGGCCACGTTCCGGCCTGGGGTCACCACCAAGTCCTGATGGGAGGAGGTGGCACATGAGTCCTTCCTCTCTCGCCATCCTCCCCGCTGGCTGCTTGGAGAAGGGGAAGGGCTCCTGGCAGCACTGGCCCATTTGCCCAGCTCTCTGCTTGCCACGGGGCAGAGCGACCCGAGTGCCGCTCAAGCCCAGGCAGTGCATGAGAGCTGCGTGGGGCTCTACAGGTCTGCGATTGGGGCGTGATGGGTGCTACAGGAAACCTGAGACTCTGCCCCATGGGACCCCAGTCACACCCACCCCCGCAGGGCCGGCGCTTCCATTAGGCGACCTAGGCGGTCGCCTAGGGCACTGCTATTTTGGGGGCGCCTGCGCCCCCGCCGCCCGTAAAAATTTGGGGGCAGGACCTTCCGCCGCCGCTGTTGGGGGCGGGATTTCGGGGGCGGGACCTTCCGCTGCCTAGGGCGCCAGCAGAGCTGGCGCCGCTACTGCACCCCCGTCATCCTCCAACAGCCTGACTGCGGGGTCCCATCGAGGGGGGGAAAGATGGCGGTGCTCTTCCAAGCTCCGCCTACAAGATGAGTCTCGCCCGTGTGAGTGGCTCCGATGAGACCCCACCCACAGAAGACGGGGCAGTTGCTCCACACAGGATCATGCATGTTCCCCGGCACCGCTGGGCTCCTGGAGCTTGGCTCCCCCTTGGGAGATCTGACTACGCCCATGGGCTATGCATAGGGTTGCCAACTTTCTAATCGCAGAAAACTGAACACCCTTGCCCCGCCCCTGCCCAGAGGCCCTGCCCCTTCTCCAAGGCCCCGCCTCCTGCTCCCTCCATCGCTGACTCGCTCATTTTCACCGCGCTGGGGCAGGGGGTTGGGGTGTGGGAGGGGGTGAGGGCTCTGGCTGGGGTGTGGGCTCTGGGGTGGGTTCAGAGTGTGGAAGGGGGCTCAGGGATGGGGTGCAGAGGGGTGAGGGCTCTGGCTGGGGGTGTGGGCTCTGGGGTGGGGCTGGAGATGAGGCGTTTGGGGTGCAGGAGGGGGCTCCGAGCTGGGGCCAAGGGGTACGGAGTGCAGGAGGGGGCTCAGGGCTGGGGCAGGGGGTTGGAGTGTGGAAGGAGGCTCCGGGCTGGGGCAGGGGGATGGGGTGCGGGAGGGGGTGAGGGCTCTGGCTGGGGTGTGGGCTCAGGGGTGGGGCCAGAAATGAGGGGTTCAGAGTGTGGAAGGAGGCTCCGGGCTGGGGCAGGGGGATGGGGTGTGGGAGGGGGGCAGGCTCCGGGTAACGCTTACCTCAGGCAGCTCCCGGGAAGGGGATGTGCTGAGCCCCAAGCTCTGGAGAGCTCAGGGAGAGGTACGGGCGTGCAGCTCCGTGGGCCCCGCGTCCCCGCTCCCGCAGAAACGCCCAGTACCTGGGCTGCAGCCTCCTGCCCCCTACTGCTGCCAGAGCAGCCACTCCCAGTTCTTCCTTCCCTGGCTGCAGCCTCGCAAACCTGCCTTCCACATGTCAGCACTGCTGGACAATAGCAACGTCTCGCAGAATCTACCACAGTTAGCACTGGTGAGATGAACGGCACAGTTTCCACCTCTCCGAGCGACTGCCCCAGGCTCTCTGCAGACTCAGACCTGCAGCGGTGACGCTCCGCTCATGTTTTTGAAGCTTTAATCACAACCTAGTGATGTCACTTCCCTCCCCCTTCTAATGGAAGCGGAGATTCTGCAGAACAAGACAGCAGCTTCGGAGAGGTGCGGGTACGGGGTGCGGGTACGTACTGCCTGTTTCTGAGCCCTGGCCTGACTAGTGCAGTGAGAATGAAGGCGATATCTCAGTGAGTGCCCTCCAACCAATCTCTGATAAAGAGGGAACCAGGAACTCCTGGGTTCTATTCCCAGATTTGCCACTGGCTCTCTGTGTAGCTTTGGGCCAGTCCCTGCTCTGCTCCATGCCTCAGTTTCCCCATCTGTGAAGCAGAGCTAATGATATTGACCCTCCTGACAGGTGCCTGTTAGGACCAGTTCCTGTCTGCACAGGGATTTGAAGGTGTCACTACTGTGTACGTGCTAAAAATTCCCAGCTTCCTCTGCAGCATCACAGGAAACAAACAGCCCTGCCTGTGTCTAGCTAACCCCCACCCCAACCAGGGCAGGAGCTTCCACTGCTGGGTGAGGCGCATGAGGGTGCCATGCTGGGAAACCCCAGTGGTCACTAGAAGCAATCGACAGGGTGGAGTGGAGCCAGCGAGTCAAGGATACTTGGAGCCAATCACTATTTTGACGAGGTTTTCGGATCCCCCCGTGACGCGGGAGATCTGGCTGGGGAGGTCGTCGAAGGACGAGCGGTCGGTGAAAGAAAAGAGGAAGAGGATGCCGTCTGCCTTCTCCTTGCAGGCCTAGAAGGGAGCGACACTGGGGATGTCAGACGGGGTGCAGGGAGGGACTGGTTAGCAGCCTTACCCCTGGATTGGCAGACACATCCGTGTTCCATTCCTGACTGCCACTGACACCTGTGCGAGCTGAAACGAGTCATTTCCTCCTGCCGGGCCGCAGTTCCCCCAAGTGGGAAAGGCCAACCAGCATCAGTCCTGGCTAGCACGGGCCCAGCAAGGTGGGCCTGACCTGAGCAGCGAGGCCAGAGGGGCATAAAATGTAAATGAGAATCAGGCCCAACGAGTGTTAGAGGCATTTCCTTCTGGAGCCAAGCTAGCAGACAGGCCCACCCCGCAGAGAGACAAAGGGGAGGGGAGGGGGGTATCTGGTCCTGCTGTGAACCCTCCGCTTTCCCCCTTCCCACGCAGGCTGTGCACCAGCCCATGCTCTCGCTCCTGACAGGGGCCGGGACCCAGTCATCCCCAGTGGTTTTGCTGAGATGTAAGTGGGGTGCAGTTTATAGCACCCAGAAGGGCGTTTAACACCTGCTGTTAGAGACAGGCTTAACCCTCCGGCCCAGTCCTGAACATCCCCCAAACTTCGGGGGGCTGAAATCCAGACTGTGCTTTGTCAGTCTCAGCTCCCAGGGAGACAGCAGCTTCCCCAACCCCGGGGCTGACTCACAGGCAGGATGTGATCAAATTTCTTCAGAGCAGCTTCTCCGCAGTCCCAGAAGTGGAACCTGAAGATGAGCGCCCTGCCGCTGTCCCTCAGCTTGGCCGGCCAATATACCGTCGTCGTCTGGATCCCTGCAACGAGATCGCCGGCTGCTTTTAGCTTCCGAGCTCCCTGAGGGCTGCCAGGGCCCTTTCTCGGGGCTTGGAGGGAGTCACGTATTCAGTGGCCAGTGCACAGGAGACGTGGCATGTAATCCTGACTCTGCCAATGACCCCTTGTGACCTTGGGCTTCATAATCTCTGGGCCTGCCTCCCCATCTGTGAAATGGATCTGACACATCCCAACCTCACAGGGACAGTTTGAGGTTTTATCAAGTGATGCCTGCTCCGCTCTTTGAATAGCGGGCACGCCAGCCATGCTAAGGCAGCAGCGTAGGCCATGGACAGAACTCTGATCTGGGAGTCACGAGACCTGGGTTCTATTCCTCTCCATGCCATTCGTTTGCTGCGTGTCCTTGGGCAAGTCCCAGCCTCGTCCTGTGCCTCAATTTCCCCACCTGTAACATGGGGAACATCCCACCGCTGGCCAAATTCACCGGCCTTTAAAGGATGTTTAAGAACAAACAGTTTCCAGGGAGAGAGTCCGTGGCTGAGACAGGAGAACGACACAGCGCAACGAATAACAACACTGCTCCCGCAGACGCCCGAAGAATAACAGCGCTGCACGCATACACCCAGCAACCAGCTGCTGTTCTACCCACCTCATCGCGGCCCTCACCTTCCCGCCAGGAAAGGATTCGGATTTCTGTTTCACAGACAGGGAAATGAAGGCCCAGGACAAATAAGACGATTTGTCCAATGTCACATGGTGGCAGAGTCCTGAACAGAAGCCAGAGTCTTGAGGCCCCAACTCTCCTCTAGCCACAAAACACCAACCCCCGGGTTTGGCTTGTGATGTTATTCTACAGAAGTTGCCCTGTCCACATAATACCTGTGTGCTGTGAGCTTCTGGGGGAAACCACTGCACACAGGACTGGATGCCTAACAGGAAGCATTGCGTCTGTATTGGGGAATAGGAGGGAGAGGACAAGGAGGCCAGAAAAGAGCATGTGGACATCCAGCCTGACCCCTGAAGTTGGCCCTATTTCCACCTGCAGCCAGTTCCAGGCTCCCTGCAGTGCAGCTGCCCCGACTTCTCACTTGCAGTGGGTCTATCCCACGGGCCAGTCGCTTGCACCGGGAAGAACTCCTTCCTGCTCCCTTGCTTGAAGATTTTCTTCCCTGAGCTCCAAGCCGCTGCTTGGTTCCAGCCACCTGCTGAGACGGAGGGAGACCTGTCCTCCTCACCCATCCCCGTTGTGCCTGTGCTCTGGACACAACAGCAGAAACAGGAGGAAACCACCCAAACCCAGCAGGGTTTCAAATAACGTGTTAACAAGCCTAGCTCCATAGATACACTGGGGCTCTGTTAGGTTCTGGTGGCTTCGGCAATAGAAGACAGGGAGGGCTCCCAAGCAAGTGAAAGGGACACCACCCAATACACCCATAGACTGCAATCCAAACCGAGGAGCTGGAAAGCAGTAGACAGGCCGGTCATTGACAGCAGGGCCGTGGCCCATGGCAGACCAGCATGGGGCTGACCCAGCCTGGGTAAGGAAATCCCTTCTGGCTCCCTCTCCTCTATGGCTGCCTCTAAGTCATCTCTTGGCTTAGAGCAAGATGTCCTGCTGCTAGTGATCTCACCAGCAGTTCCCAGGAAAGCGCCGCCTCCCAAAGAAACAATCCCACATCCTGCCTTGCTTCTCCCCCGTGCTGGGAAGGTTGAGGGACAGTCAGTGGCCCTTTGCCGCCCTCCAATCAATCACCTGTTGTTTCATGATGGGCACCGGGCACCTCCAGACCAGCCAGCTTGGCCACCATTGCGGTTTTACCCACGCCGCTTTTCCCAGAGACAAAAACCTTATAGCTGGCAGTGTCGGCGGCCATCTGCGGGGGGAGCACTGGCCTTTCAATCAGCCCTGGAATGAAACAACAGAACTCGTCAATGTCCCTCGGCCCTACATTCCCCACCCAACTTCCACAGGAAGCAGTTTTGTTTTGAGATCCCGGCTCTCCCAGTCCAGGGCTCAATCTCTCCACGCACCCCAAGCTGGCCGGGTTTTAACTCATTTATCCCAGAATGACCCGTTTTCTATCCTTTATAGATCCACAGAAGTAAAGTCCAGAAGGGCCCGTTATGATCATCTAGTCTGAGCTCCTGTATGATGCAGGCCAGAGAATTTCACCCAGTGAGTCCTGCATCAAGCCCGGAACTTCTGCTTGAGCTGGAGCGTATCTTTCCGAAAGACACCCAGGTGGAATTTACAGGCCTACCAAGGGACGGAGACTGCACCCTGTCCCTATGTACGTTCTGCCAATGGTTAGTGACCCTCCTCCCTGTATTTCTAGTTAGCTTCCAGCCCCTGGATACACCACACCCCGTCTCGTATGTAACTACGTAAAGCGTCGGGGGACACAGCGTGCATGGAGGCAACAAGGTCTAGTAGCGGGAGCTGGAAACTGAGAGTCCCAACGGTGGGCTCTATCCCTGGCTCTGCTATTGACCTACTGACTGGGCTTCAACAGGTCACTTCCCCTCCCTGGGCCTCACTTTCGCCATCTGTTAAGTGGGGATAAGGATAATGACGTCCTCACACATAAGAGCACAACATAAGAACGGCCAGACTGGGTCAGACCCAAGGTCCATCTAGCCCAGTGTCCTGTCTTCCGACAGTGGCCAATGCCAGGTGCCCCAGAGGGAATGAACAGAACAGGGAATCATCCAGTGATCCATCCCCTGTCGCCCATTCCCAGCTTCTGGCAAACAGAGGCTAGGGACACCATCCCTGCCTATCCTGGCTAATAGCCATTGATGGACCTGTCCTCCAGGAAAAGACAGTTACCTTTTCCGTAACTGGTGTTCTTTGAGATGTGTTGCTCATGTCTAGTCCACAATAGATGTGCGTGCTCGCCACGTGCACCGGTGTCGGAAGCTTTTCCCCCTAGCAGTACCCGTAGGGGAGCGCCCCCCGTGACCCCTGGAGTGGCGCCTCCATGGTGCGATATAAGGGCNTCGCCCATTCCCAGCTTCTGGCAAACAGAGGCTAGGGACACCATCCCTGCCCATCCTGGTGTTATAGAGGGCGAACAATTTTTGAGTAAAACGGATTTATTTGGGTTTAGACCCCATTGGGAGTTGGGCATCTGAGTTCTAAAAACAAGCACACTTCTGTGAGCTGTTTTCAGGTAAACCTGCAGCTTTGGGGCAGGTAATTCAGACCCTGGGTCTGTGTTAGAGCAGACGGGAGTGTCTGGCTCAGCAAGACAGGGTGGTGTTGCCACTGAGCTGGCAGGGAAAACAGGGATAGAAGTAGTCTTGGTACATCAGGTGGCAGCTCCCAAGGGGGCTTCTGTGATCCAACCCGTCACAGATGCCATGGGTCTTAACCAGCACACAGCAAGTAATGCTTTTCCCTTCCATTTAAGGATCTCAAAGCACACTGCAAACAGTACTGAATTAACCCTTATTATCCCCAGTTTACTGAGGAGGAAATTGAAGCCCAGAGCCTAGAACTCCTGCTCCCCAGGCCCATTCAATAACGTCTATAATGATCTGTTGTTGAATTTGCAGTTTTATTTCCCCAGTGGTACCAAAAATAGGTGGCCAATAAAAGCCTCAATGGGGGGGCAAAGGCACTCAGCAGCCTGATTCCCATCACTTTCCTCCATTACTGCCGCTTAAGCTTGTCCCATAGAATCGTCTCTTCTCACCAGCTGCCTCTCGGGCCTGCAGTGGTGATGGGTGCAGAGAGGACTCACCAAAGAATTTCCGCTTGTTTTTCCGCAGGATGGTGGCCAGGTACTCTTTGCCCTCTGGGGACTTGTGCCAGTCTGGGACGATCACAGATCCAGGGGAAACTGCCATCTCTGGACAGGTGGCTGCGAGAGTCAGTGTCTGCTACTGGACCATTGTCAAAAAATCTGTGTAAGAAGAGAGAAGGAAAGGGAATTAAATCTGTGGATAATAAATTTACTACCAAACAAAAATACAATAGGTTTACTCTGATTTATGACCGCGGGGAAATTATTTCCTTCTCTGTGCCTCAGTTTCCCCTTCCACCCTTTGTCTAGGCTGTAAGCTCTTTGGAGGCAGGGACTGTCTCTCACTATGTGTCTGTGCAGCTCCTAGCAGAAAGGGGCCCTGATCTCAATAGGGACCTTTAGAGGCTACTGGAATATAGACAATAATAACAATGGGGTTAATTTGAGAGAGAACCGGCAGCTACCAGATAGCTCTAAGGGAGTTAGAGTAGCCTGGTGGACAGACACTGGACTGGCACTCAGGAGAATGGGATTGTATTCCCAGCTCTCCCACCAGACAACCTTGGGCGAGTCCCTTTGCCGTTCTGTGCCTCAGTTTCCCCTTCCATAAAATGGGGATAATGATACTGATCTCCTTTGTGACACGCGTTGAGCTCTACTGATAACAAGTGCTATGTAAGAGCTCAGGATAATTATTATTACTCCAGACCCCAGGCTTCCAAAGCAGAGATGATGCCTGGCGTTGGTTATATATCTGTGACTGATGGCAAGGCGGTCTAGGCCATTCTTTTGTTCGTGTTTATTTAAATACGGATACATAAAAACACTGGCTCTATCACAAACAGGACTCAAGGTCTGGGAAATCCTGGAATCACAGATGATATTTCTTTTGGTGCATTTAGCATTGGTGTCCGGGGCTAGACTGACCGCTTGGAAGAGATGAGTTCTCTAGCTAGCCCCTGGCTCTTTAGCAGCACACATCTCAAGAGAACAGCTTCTGACTGGAAATGAAGACAAAGGCCATGCCCAGTGGAAAGCTGGGGGAATTTAGATGAGCAGAACGTAGTTACTTGTAGCCTAGCTGGAATCCGGCCAGGACAATGGGCGTAACTCCTGGAAAGTGCCAGGGGATCCTTCATGGTGCCGGTGACAAGCGCTCAGGACCGCGCTGTGTACTGCTACTCCAGGAGCAGAATGCTATGCCAAAGCCCGGATTCCATACCGACTCCGAGGGAATAATGCCACCTAGTGAATCACTAGCACCACTACCTACTGCTCCTGGGTGTTCCTGGAAGCTCTCCCATCCAGACACTGCCTTGGCCTGACGTGGAGATGGAATTTCACAACACAAGGTGGTATTGCCGGAGGCCATAACAGTGAATAAATGCGATTGTTCGTTGGGGGCCCTGCCTAGGGTTTGGCAAGCACTCCCGGTACTAGCACAGCAGTCACAGCGGCTGTATACCCAACCTCACGTGCACCTCTCAAAAGGAGGGGGAAGTCTGAATAGCTTTGATCCCCTTCTTAAGGAAAAAGGCAACTGATCAACGCAAAGAAGCTAACAAGCTGGGAACAGATGTGTTAGCTGCATAAATTATTCCTCCGCCAGCTGCTGGACTGATTTTCTAGACATTCAACAGAGTCGATGGCAAACAGTCAGGCCTAGACCTGCTGATGTGTGGGGTCTATTCTTCTTCATGCACAGACTGAATGCTGGCCTCCCGCTCACACCACACATTAGCCCCACCACCACATTCAATCCTATACTACCGTGCAGTGTTACTGTGCACTGTCAAACAGCTGCCACGTTGCACCCCAGAAGTGGATGCATTTCAGTGGTAGGTGAAGTGTTTCTCCCCTCCATGTAAAGTGCCTCGGACACCTCAGGCTGAAACACACAACCTGTTATTAACCCACTGATGTGACAATAATTTTCCCACAGGTATCATCTCTGGCTCATGCTGTATAAAAGTTCTTACTACCCCAATGTTATTCATCCCCCCTCCCTCTGGGAGGAAACTCCATGCAGCTGCTGTGGGTGCGTCTCAGGCTCCGGTCTCAGGGGCAGAGGAAAGCTCAGGGCCCCCTTGGTAACTGATCAGTGCCACCCCCTCACAATTACACAGCAGCCTTCGGCTGGGGAGCTGGTGGCGGTTTGCAAAGGGGAGAGGGGTGGTCAGCGCTGCCAGGCCCCATGGTGCAGATGGGGAAACTGAGTCACGGGGCAGGGAAAGGAGGGGCCCAGGGTCACACAGCAAGTCAGTGGCAGAGAAACTGGGGCAGGTCTTGGGATGGGGGAGGGGAGCGAGTATGACGTGTGACAAAGGGCCCCGCCCCCACCCCCACCCCGGGGGGCCCCGGCCCGGCCAGGGCAGCGCCCCGCCCCCCGGACAGGGTGGCTCCTAGTTCCCCGCGCGAGCACCGACGAGCCAGCCCCGCCTCTGGTGTCCGGGGGGAGGGGCTGCCACAGCGCGCCCCCACCCTGCACACCCGGTGCCTGCCGCTTTAAGGGGACCCCGGTCCCCCGCTCTCACCTGCAGGCACTTCCGCCTCGCCTGCGTGTGACCTCAGCGCGCACGGCCTCGCCCCGCCCCCTGAGCGCGCTCCCACGCCCAGCACCAGCCCGGCAGCGGCGCATGCGCGAGGGCTGCTCCAGCCCCGGCTTGGAGCACGTGGGGCCGGGCAGCGAGGGGAGCCCCCGCCCCCCGGGCCCCTGCTGGGAGCTGCCTGGGTCTGCACCGGCCTGCACCCCTAGGGCACTGACAGCCAGAGCCTGGCGCCGGCAGCTCCCAGCTCCTGCCCCAGCGGGCGAACGTGCCTCTAGCGCCCCCGTTCCCAAACCGGGGTGCAGGGGAAAAATTCCCTAATGGCGGACAGAGCTGTCCCTAGGGACTCTGGCCTGCCAAGAGCTACGCAGATCAAAGCAAGCGTCTCTATCACACCGAGGAGATTTAAACTGCAAGACTCCTTGTTAGAAATGGAAAGGGAGGGGGATATTTTTTGCTGTTTTTAAAATAAATAGGCAGCTAGTTGTGTCTTTAAAGTTATTATGAAGAACAAGTTGAAGCTTTGTTGTAAGGTGCGTTGTTTGCCTGGACTGCTCAAGCCCTGAATGCTTGTGTAGGAGGAACTCTGAGCTGGCTTCTTAAATACCTTCGTGCTGTTTCACATCTGATACTCCTTGATGAAACATCTAAGACAAGGCTCCTAACAGGCTTATTCAAAGTGATACAAGCTAAGAAAGTGAGATCTTGGAAGAGTGTTGCTGTTTTCATAATGTAATAAAAATACTGTAATGATAAATAATAAAAAATAAATATATGGAGATATACCTATCTCATAGAACTGGAAGGGACCTTGAAAGGTCATCAAGTCCAGCCCCCTGCCTTCACTAGCAGGACCAAATACTGATTTTTGCCCCAAATCCCTAAGTGGCCCCCGCAAGGATTGAACTCACAACCCTGGGTTTAGCAGGCCAATGCGCAAACCACTGAGCTATCCCTCCCCCCTTAATAATAAATAGTGTGTAATAAAATGTGTTTTTATTACATGCTTATATTTCCAGGATCACTACCTTTTTATAATTTATACTCAGCTAAAGGAGAAAAGCCCTGGAAATATTCATTTTTAGGAGGGGGTTCGTGAGACTTGACATTTTAGTGAAAGGGGTTCACAGGTTGTTAAAGTTTGGGAGCCACTGCTCTAGCGCTAGGTACAGCTGACATCTGTGCAAAGAAACTCACCCTATTAGCATTTGCTATTGGCCCTCCCCGGGCTTGGTTTAAGTGAGACCATTTCAAGGAGCCAAGGGGCGTGAGCTGCTGCCTGGGCCGTCCATCGAACATTACTCAGCAGTGACAGCTGGGCATAACAACGGCCATACTGGGTCAGACCAAAGGTCCAGCAGACAGGATACTGGGCTGGATGACAGTGGCCAATGCCAGGTTCACTCCCTCTGGGACACCTAACAGGTAATGATCAAGTGATCTCTCTCCTGCCATCCATCTCCACCCTCTGACAAACAGAGGCTAGGGACACCATTCCTTACCCATCCTGGCTAATAGCCATTAATGGCAGCGCCGGCTCCAGGGTTTTTGCTGCCCCAGGCAGCAAAAAAAAAAAAAAAAAAAAAAAAAA